>JAFMOC010001459.1:0-18834 GCA_019802505.1 Corydoras sp. C115 | reverse complement strand
AATAGTTTAAGTTAATAAACCTTGTAGATGTTCAATAATAACACTATGGCAACATGACTGGATTCTGGATATAAACTTCCAACCTACAGATTAACAGAACCATTTGTGATCCATTTCTGAAACATGATCAGATATAATCCTAATAAATTGCTGCATTAAAACTTAAATAAAAAAAAATTTAAATTTAGAACACAGGTTGCTATAGAAACTGACAACCTCTTTAAATGTGTCAGGATCCTCGGACTTGATGTTCTGAATTATGTTTGGTTTTGTATTTGATTTGGTTTTGAGTTTCACCTTAGCTCTGTCCTTTTATTGTTTCAGTTGTTTTCATTTATTTCGTGGCTGTGCCTGATTTTAGTTAATTACTTCGTTAGTCATGTGACCGGATATTTTGGTTATTTAAGCCAGGCCCAGACTCTCTTCCGTAAGAGAGCTTCAACTATGTAATGGTCCGTTAGTGCTGATGCTTTGGTTAGTTTTCTATTAAATCTCTTGTTCTGGAACCTGCTGCCTGTTGGGTGTGTTAATCTCTATCTCTTACCCGGACTTCGGACCATACGTGACAGTAAGCTCTCTTCAACATATCTACCACCAGTTACAGGTAGCGAGTCTCTGGTGTAGCTTAATTCACCTCTTCAGTTTTTGGGTATTTGCCAGCGTGGCTATTAGTTTATCTTTGCGGTGTTTGCTCTGGCTTCTGTGGGTTAGCATTAGCGGCTACCCGTTTTTTCTTTTCGCGTTCGTGGCTCTCGCGTGCTATTGTGAAGTGAGTGCTTCATGGGCATCACCCCCGCGTTTGGCGGTTGTGGTGAGTCTGATTTTCGATGTTTTTCGGGTTTCGCGGCTCCGGTAGCGCTCGGTTGAGCGCGCCTGCCCGGACTTTGTTTCTGTGTGCGATTAGCGTTAGCATGTTTGTTGTCGGATTTAGCTCCTCCCCGCGTTGTTTGTCTATTGGTTAGGATTGGGTACTGAGTTTCGTCCTTAGTATGGCGGTTTGGAGGGTCCTATCTAGAGATGATGAGATCTTGTGGCGTTATGGCTATGAGTCACTATGTGCTGAGGAGCATATTGATTGCCCCATAGACTCCGATGAGGATATTAGTGACTCGTCATTCTCTGATCACATCCTCCCCGCTTTTACACTTAGGAACTCCCCTGCGCTTTGGTCTGATAAACATTTGGGTTCTGTTAAGCCTCCAAGCACACCTAGGCGTAAGCGTCGTTCCAGGCGTAAGAGCATTGTCGAGGTTCAACCCCTTCCTATAACCATGGGAGAAGGGGTTGTACACGAGGAAATAGGGGGGGTACTAGCCTCTGAGAACTGTGAGGGGTCCTCGAATCCCGTGGAGTCTACGTTTTCGGACCTACCCAGCCTTCCCTGTTTTTGTGGTTTTCCGCCGTGGCTTTGCCCACTTCATCACCGTTGTTTCCCTGACTTTCCAGTTGGCTTTCCAAGTTTACCCTGTGAGTCTGACGACGTTCCTGGCGCCCCCTGCGAGTCAGACGGCGTTTGCGGCGCCCCCTGCGAGTCAGACGGCGTTTGCGGCGCCCCCTGCGAGTCAGACGGCGTTTGCGGCGCCCCCTGCGAGTCAGACGGCGTTTGCGGCGCCCCCTGCGAGTCAGACGGCGTTTGCGGCGCCCCCTGCGAGTCAGACGGCGTTTGCGGCGCCCCCTGCGAGTCAGACGGCGTTTGCGGCGCCCCCTGCGAGTCAGACGGCGTTTGCGGCGCCCCCTGCGAGTCAGACGGCGTTTGCGGCGCCCCCTGCGAGTCAGACGGCGTTTGCGGCGCCCCCTGCGAGTCAGACGGCGTTTGCGGCGCCCCCTGCGAGTCAGACGGCGTTTGCGGCGCCCCCTGCCAGTCAGACGGCTTTGCGGCGCCCCCTGCGAGTCAGACGGCGTTTGCGGCGCCCCCTGCGAGTCAGACGGCGTTTGCGGCGCCCCCTGCGAGTCAGACGGCGTTTGCGGCGCCCCCTGCGAGTCAGACGGCGTTTGCGGCGCCCCCTGCGAGTCAGACGGCGTTTGCGGCGCCCCCTGCGAGTCAGACGGCGTTTGCGGCGCCCCCTGCGAGTCAGACGGCGTTTGCGGCGCCCCCTGCGAGTCAGACGGCGTTTGCGGCGCCCCCTGCGAGTCAGACGGCGTTTGCGGCGCCCCCTGCGAGTCAGACGGCGTTTGCGGCGCCCCCTGCGAGTCAGACGGCGTTTGCGGCGCCCCCTGCGAGTCTGACGGCGTTAATGGCGCCTCCTGCGAGTCAGAGGGTGTTCACGGAGCCCCCTGCGAGTCGAACGGCGTTTGCGGAGCCCCCTGCGAGTCAGACGACGTTTGCGGAGCCCCCTGCGAGTCAGACGACGTTTGCGGAGCCCCCTGCGAGTCAGACGGCGTTCGCGGTGCCCCCTGGGAGTCAGATGATGGTCGGAGCGCTCCCTGTGGGTCAGACGGTGTTCGCAGCGCTCCCTGTGTGTCATAGCGTTCAAAACGTCTCCAGTTATTGGGCTTGCTTTCAAGGCGACCCGGTCAGCGCACCCGGCAGTGCCTTCAGCGACCCGGTCAGCGCACCCGGCAGTGCCTTCAGCGACCCGTTTATTGCACCCGCTAGTGCTGCCGGCGACCCGTTTAGCGCACCCACTAGTGCCGCCGGCGACACGGTCAGCGCACCCGCTAGTGCTGCCAGCGACCTGTTTACTGCACCAGGCAGTGCCGCCAGCGACACGGTCAGTACACCCGTTAGTGCCGCCGGCAACCCGTTCACTGTACCCGGCAGTGCCGCCAGCAACGCGTTTAGCGCATCCGGTAGTGCCGCCTGCGACCAGGTCAGCACACCTGGCGGAGCGGTTAGCGTCTTGGCCTGTGCACCCAGTGGTGCCATCAGCACACTCACCTCAGTCTTTGACCCAGCCAGCTTTTCGAATCTGGATTGGGAGTTCATTGTTGGAGCAGTGGTATTGTGTTGTGTTACTGTGTCTCTACCCTGTTTGCAGAATGCAGGGGTGGAGAACAATGAGATAGACCACGGTGATGGCGTTGGAGTAAGAGTTGTGGGCGACACCAGAGAGGGCACCCACACCTACTTGGTGAAGGACCTGGCCTATCAACATCTGCGAGAAGCATTTAAAGGCCATCCTGACACAACTACTGCACCAGCTCCTCATTATCAGCAGTCCCGTGCCCGCTCGGTTCCTCTCGCCCGTGCCCGCTCGGTTCCGCTCGCCCGTGCCCGTTCGGTTCCGCTCGCCCGTGCTCGTTCGATGCCTCGCGCCCGTGCTCGGGTGGTTCCGCTCGCCCGTGCTCGGTCGGTTCCGCTCGCCCGTGCTCGGTCGGTTCCGCTCTCAAGCGGCCGCCCGGCCTCCACCTCGCTCTCAAGCGGCCGCCCGGCCTCCACCTCGCTCTCAAGCGGCCGCCCGGCCTCCACCTCGCTCTCAAGCGGCCGCCCGGCCTCCACCTCGCTCTCAAGCGGCCGCCCGGCCTCCACCTCGCTCTCAAGCGGCCGCCCGGCCGCCACCTCGCTCTCAAGCGGCCGCCCGGCCGCCACCTCGCTCTCAAGCGGCCGCCCGGCCGCCACCTCGCTCTCAAGCGGCCGCCCGGCCGCCACCTCGCTCTCAAGCGGCCGCCCGGCCGCCACTTCGCTCTCAAGCGGCCGCCCGGCCCCGTACATGGACTTCATAAACATTTGTAGCCTTCAGGTGTTAGGTTGCCTCCGCCTGCCTATGTTTCCTCCACAGTGGACATTTGCCCCGCAAGGCCCTGGACCCCCTTTTTTTTTTGTTCCTTGTGGGCTGCTTCAATTCTTATACGCACCCCGTGGAGGGGGGGTACTGTCAGGATCCTCGGACTTGATGTTCTGAATTATGTTTGGTTTTGTATTTGATTTGGTTTTGAGTTTCACCTTAGCTCTGTCCTTTTATTGTTTCAGTTGTTTTCATTTATTTCGTGGCTGTGCCTGATTTTAGTTAATTACTTCGTTAGTCATGTGACCAGATATTTTGGTTATTTAAGCCAGGCCCAGACTCTGTTCCGTAAGAGAGCTTCAACTATGTAATGGTCCGTTAGTGCTGATGCTTTGGTTAGTTTTCTATTAAATCTCTTGTTCTGGAACCTGCTGCCTGTTGGGTGTGTTAATCTCTATCTCTTACCCGGACTTCGGACCATACGTGACAAAATGTCTATATTTGGAGTATAAATGTTTACAGTAAATGATACTCATTATCTTTGATCTTAGGATTTGGTGAAATTGAATATAATATCTGAATTCATCTTTTAAGCTACTTCTAATCCACTTTCTAGCATACACTTTAAAGCACAGATCAGTGCTTTTAAATTAATTGACATCACAGGACTGGAGCATCATCAGTGATTAATTAAACAAGGGGAGAAGCTAATGGTAACAAGGAACCTACAGGAAATAAAGGGTAAACTTTGAGCAACGGATGGGGATGTTTCTATGCTCTCTGGTAATCACGGGCAGTATGAGGTTATGGGTTGTTTTTATGAGTTTGTTTTTCAGTCGTTTTAGCATCATTGCTGCTTCTACACCATGGAGTTCATCTCAGCAACCATCTCAGCTTGTTTATGACCCTACAATTAGGTTCCATGTGGTGAACCAGAAGTAAATGCTTCTTGCTGTGATGATCTTAACTGCTGTTTTTAAGGTCAAATATGTTATTATGGAAAAATGGATAAGATCTTTGTTTAGAATTCCATGAGTCTTAGTTAAGAGCTAGACCTAAACTTTTGCTTTATATTTTGTGTGGTCAGTGACTGTCCAGTGTACTTGAGATGCCCAGTTTGTGGTTGTAGTAGCCAGAGATACTACACTTCCAAGAATCAGCCAGGATTCCGTCAGCTGGTTCCGGCCTCTTGTTCCTTCTCCACTTCCACCACCTCCTGCTCTTTTGCCTTGGCAGCCCCTTTGTTCCGAGCGATAGATTGGTGCCCTGTCCTGAATGTATCTGCCCAGTGTTAGGAAATCTGAAATTTCCCTGATGAACCAATTTCGAAGGTGTCAAAAATCACAGTACAGATGATTTCAGAGTTATTCGAATCAAGCGGTTTATTTATGACAAACCGAGTCAAAGCAGTGTTCGTCCAAGACAAGCCCAAGATCGCGATCCGACTCTGATCTCAGCACCACACCGGTTCCACCAAGACAGAGCCCCGAAATCCAGCTGCTCACACTATTTATTGAAAAACCATCCCTCCCTCTGCTTATTCTGAAACAACTTGTTGAAGAAGTTCTATGGGGAGCTCGAACGCGCCGTTCTATCCCTTATCGGGGGGAGCTCGAGACAGCTCAGCTGTCCTTGAGCTTTAGCCACCAGCCACCAGACGCCAGGTGCATCTAGTTTTCATGAAATATAGGCCTTGGGCAATTGTCGGCCCGATTGCCCCATTGTTATCGAATGCGCTAATTCCCTTGAACACAAATTACTTACAAATTACAAATTTTTATCCCTTCACCAGCGCCCGAAACGTTCTCCCCTGGATGGGCATGGGGAACCCCACCGCGACCCTAATATAGGATAAAGCAAATGAATGAATGAAGTTTTAATGATTGATTTTTTATAACGATCTATTGACCTAAGAGAAAATTAAAATTTAAAGGTTAAATGGGGAGTTAGCTCAAATGGTAGAGCACTTGCTTAGCATGGAGAATGATCAATACCTGCATTCTCCAATGTAACTTCAATTTTTTTTTTTGCTGGAGGCAAAGTCATGGAGGGTTCCCTGGAAAACCAACGATGCTTTCATCAAAGTCCGATCAATGAAAGACTTTTGAAAGGGAATTATGCCGTCCTGTAACCCAAAATTATTTGTATTCTGCATCATGACTTCAGCAACCCTGGGTGGAATTTGGGTTGTGGCAAGCTGCTTAGAATACAAAATCTGCCTTTATCCTTAGTTTGAGAACTCTTCCAGCAATGTGTAAGAGCTGATTTTATTTTAATTGGAAAAGCAATATATAACATGTCAGGTCTCTATAATGGCTCATACATCTGAATTTGGTTGAGAACCTCCAGGTTCAAACCTCAGCTCTTGAGTTTGTGTTCTTGTCTGTATGTCTGCCCTCCTTACAGTTATCTTGGTGAATTACTGTCTGCTATACTTCCAAATGATCTCAACATCAGAGTAAAACAAATAGTTCTCCTAAAATAATCACCATGACTGTTGTGGGCCACTGGTGCTGGGGTAATATGTCTAACTATGGATCAGAAGGTTCTAGTTTTCACTACTGGATGACTCTATGGTCAGTTTTTAGTGCATTTGTCCTAACTTAACTCCACTCACAAGTAACTTAAAATATACCAGTTTATTTAAGTTGATAAAAGTCTAACCGGGTTCCACTCCCGCTATGTGATAGCTTAATTTTTTCCCCCAAGATCAACTGGCAAAATTATAACTTTAAAGGGTAAATATTGCTGCTGATTCATTAACATCTAGTTCAATGAAACAATCTGCTAAGGGCAAAGTGCTGTGCCGTGATCGTATAGTGGTTAGTACGCTGCGTTGTGGCCGCAGCAACCCCGGTTCGAATCCGGGTCACGGCAAGCTCTTTTATTAAATTTACTTTATTTTCAAGCAATCAATTATTACAGAGATCCTGTGTTCTTTAGATGTTGTTTGTCTAAAATAGGTATTTTTTATCGTAGTTTAATTATGTAGTGCACAGACAAAAGATGTCTAGTAATGCTGAAAACCGGGATCGAACCAGTGACCTTTAGATCTTCAGTCTAACGCTCTCCCAAAAGATATTTCAGCACAATGTCAGAAAAATGTAATTGGCAAAATATATTTTTAAAAAAAACTGGTTTGGAAAATGAGTTTTGGCTTTCAAATGTAGTTCAGTGGAAGAAGATTACAATTAATAACAAATATATTAAAGCCCTTTGATTCATTAATAAGCATTACTCAGGTGCCACTAAGTATTGAAATTGAATCACTTTAATCTGTGTGTTAACTAGGGGTGCGAATCTCTCAGTGTTTGGCGATTCGATTCGATTCGATTCGATTCCGATTTTTGAGGTCATGATTCGATTCAGAAATGATTTTTCAATTCAAATGGTCTTTAAATTTTGTTTAAATTATGTGATTGACCAGATGAAACAATGTAAGCAAATATAACATTTATTTAAAAATGGGTTCATTTGTCGTATTTCCAAATTAACTCAATTTCATCCAGCATTCAAATTTAATTATATGTGCTAAGAGGTGTTAACCACTAAGCCACTATGTCCTACACCACATTACAAACCATAATAAACCAATTTTACTGGTGTTTTTTAACTGCTACTTACGGTGGTGCATCTGTATAGTATCTTTAACAGCAAAGTTAATACTTGATATGAGATGGAGCTGAATCCCAGTGAAGCTAATGGATATGTACAAAGCACTCAGTTTTATAGAATAATATACTGTGCACTGTTTAACTCATGCTTTTTCAATGCACTGTTGAACTCCATCACACAATATCAGTGACAGAAGTTAACACTACCATCAGAACATGCTTCAACTTATTGTCTCAGAGCAGTTCATAAACCTGCACTTAGTGACGTTTGTTTAAAGATTTTTGTTGTAAATCATTTATAACAGTCAGAATAGGTGAATTGTTTAAGAGCTATGGCATCAAATCCCACTACTGACGGACTTCAGTTACATATCCTTTAGAGTATAAGAGGCATCTCTTCTTTGTCACAGGAGCTTGGCAGGTTGTGTGTCAGGATGGCCGAGCGGTCTAAGGCGCTGCGTTCAGGTCGCAGTCTCTCACTGAGGCGTGGGTTCAAATCCCACTTCTGACAATTAATTTTTAAAGGTAAGTATTGATAGCTTAACCTTGAGAGGACCGAGGCTCAGCAGGGAACCTAACTTCCTTGAGAGAAAAAGCAGAATCAACAGTGTAGGACAGCCATGTACAGATTGTGTAGTGATCACGTGTCTGTAGTAAACAGTTGGAAAAACAATATAAGTCCAGTGAGTCCATCCTGCAGGACTGCAACGCCACCAACCCAACAGAAATCAGACAGAGTTTGAAGTAAATTTCATCTGCATTGGACCAATATCCCAAAGAAGCCTAATCTCATATTATTGTGAACTCGTATTCTGAGGAAATGACAATAAAGACTGATCTGTCAATAATGTTATAATTTTATATAAATTTGATCAAGTATTGTAAAGATTATTAATCTATTATAGATCCACTTAATTGAATTTTTTTTGAGCTTGTTTAAATAAATTAAATAATTTTCTTGGTATTTTGTTTAAGAAGATAACAACCAGAATACTAGCTTGCGCTCATCTGGCATTTGAACCTAGGAAACTTTCACACCCAAAGAGAAAATAACATCCATAGACCAACAAGCCTTGTTTAAGTGAGCTGTAGCTGAGAATAATAGTTAAATTGGTTTGTTATGGGCTGTGGAGTGATATTATGTTTATTAGAAGAGTTTATTGTTTGTTGTCCTTAACTGTGAGATTGTAAATGTAAATCAATTAATGATTAGATTTTTAAAAACATTTTTTCTAAGCTTTTTGCTTAGTATTTGTAACAATTATTCTCAGTGTTCTGTTTCTTTTATTTTTTATAAAATAAATTTGATAAAAAAAAGTGTTTAAAGTCTAAACAAACTGAACACTTTTCTGTGCTCATACGGTTTTGAACCCTGGACCTCTCACACTCAAAGATGTAAGGCTTTTTAATTTAGGCAAAGCTAACATGATAGAATTGTTTAAAAAAAAAAATAATAATAATAAAAAAAAAAAAAAATCTCTTAGGGTTCTCTTAGAATCTTGTTCACAGGGTAGTCAGCCTTATGGTAGTACGAGGTGTGGTGAAAATAATATTCTTGTGAGACAATGCATATTAAAAGAAGTGATATTTATTTATTTAAGAAAGCCAAAAGAGACAAAGCGAAAGAAAACGAGAGAGCGTAAGGGCGGCCTCCTACGCTACGTCACCAGAGAGGGGGCAATTTTGAGCATTCAATTTACCTGGATCCATGTTTTTGGACTGTGGGAGGAAACCAGGGAAACCCAGTGGAAACCACGCGGACACGGGGGGAACATTGAAACTCTACCCAGATTGGGATTCGAACCAAAAGAACCTAGTTCTGAGAGGCAACTGTGCTAACCACTTAGCCACCGTGCTGCCTGATATAAAGAAGAGTTGTGTCTAATAATGCACTAATTAAAAATGAGATAAATGAATGAGAACCTGGATATTTCAGATCCGATGACTGAAGTGTTGTATTATATACTTCTTGTTTCACAGATTAATTTTCTTTCTAGTTTCTTGGTCATGTGTCTGTTTTTCTATGGAGAAGGTTTTAATCACAGCTGTTAATTAGGAATTGATTACAATTTCAAAATGTTTTAAGTTATTGTGTTTGTTCTGTTGTTGGTGTCTTTCATTTCCCTAAGAAAGGCTGTTCGCCTTTAACACCAAAATATTTTTGCAAAAATGGCCGATACAGGGATCGAACCTATGACCTTGGCGTTATTAGCACCACGCTCTAACCAACTGAGCTAACCGGCCTGAAAGGCACTTCATGCATTCCATAATGAGCATTTTCTGTTTAGATTCCAGGCTGGATTTGCATTGGAAAGTTTTAATGATGTGGCACGGTGGCTTAGTGGTTAGCACGTATGCCTCTCAGCACTAGGGATTCCCGGTTCGAATCCCCCCAACTGGGTGGAGTTTCCATGTTCTCCCCGTGTCCGTGTGGGTTTCCTCTGTGTTCTCCTGTTTCCTCCCACAGTCCAAAAACATGGATCAAGTCAATTGAGTTCTCCAAATTGCCCCATATAGAGTGTGTATGCGTGCGTGTCTGTGTGAGTGAGTGTGTGCCCAGCGATAGATTGGCGCCCTGTCCTGAATGTATCTGCCCAGCGCCCAAAATGTTCTCCCTTGGATGGGCATGGGGAACCCCACCGCGACCCTAATATAGGATAAAGCAAATGAATGAATGAAGTTTTAATGATTGATTTTTTTATAACGATCTATTGACCTAAGAGAAAATTAAAACTTAAAGGTTAATTGGGGAATTAGCTCAAATGGTAGAGCACTTGCTTAGCATGCGAGAGGTAGCAGGATCGATGCCTGCATTCTCCAATGTAACATCAATTCTTTTTTTTTTTGCTTTTTTTTAACGATCTATTGAGGCAAAGTCATGGAGGGTTCCCTGGAAAACCAACGATGCTTTCATCAAAGTCCGATCAATGAAAGACTTTTGAAAGGGCATTATGGCGTCCTGTAACCCAAAATTATTTGTATTCTGCATCATGACTTCAGCAACCCTGGGTGGAATTTGGGTTGTGGCAAGCTGCTTAGAATACAAAATCTGCCTTTATCCTTAGTTTGAGAACTCTTCCAGC
Organism: Corydoras sp. C115; assembly: GCA_019802505.1. Classification (NCBI taxonomy): domain Eukaryota; kingdom Metazoa; phylum Chordata; class Actinopteri; order Siluriformes; family Callichthyidae; genus Corydoras; species Corydoras sp. C115. Next base: position 8,472 of record JAFMOC010001459.1, on the reverse strand, counting down.
AATGTGTAAGAGCTGATTTTATTTTAATTGGAACATAATATATAACATGTCAGGTCTCTATAATGGCTCATACATCTGAATTTGGTTGAGAACCTCCAGGTTCAAACCTCAGCTCTTGAGTATGTGTTCTTGTCTGTATGTCTGCCCTCCTTACAGTTATCTTGGTGAATTACTGTCTGCTATACTTCCAAATGATCTCAACATCAGAGTAAAACAAATAGTTCTCCTAAAATAATCACCATGACTGTTGTGGGCCACTGGTGCTGGGGTAATATGTCTAACTATGGATCAGAAGGTTCTAGTTTTCACTACTGGATGACTCTATGGTCAGTTTTTAGTGCATTTGTCCTTACTTAACTCCACTGACAAGTAACTTAAAATATACCAGTTTATTTAAGTTGATAAAAGTCTAACCGGGTTCCACTCCCGCTATGTGATAGCTTAATTTTTTCCCCAAAGATCAACTTGCAAAATTATAACTTTAAAGGGTAAATATTGCAGCTGTTTCATTAACATCTAGTTCAATGAAACAATTTTCTTAGGGCAAAGTGCTGTGCCGTGATCGTATAGTGGTTAGTACTCTGCGTTGTGGCCGCAGCAACCCCGGTTCGAATCCGGGTCACGGCAAGCTCTTTTATTAAATTTACTTTATTTTCAAGCAATCAATTATTACACAGATCCTGTGTTCTTTAGATGTTGTTTGTCTAAAATAGGTATTTTTTATCGTAGTTTAATTATGTAGTGCACAGACAAAAGATGTCTAGTAATGCTGAAACCCGGGATCGAACCAGTGACCTTTAGATCTTCAGTCTAACGCTCTCCCAAAAGAGATATTTCAGCACAATGTCAAAAAATGTAATTAGCAAAATATATTTTTTAAAAACTGGTTTGAAAATGAGTTTTGGCTTTCAAATGTAGTTCAGTGGAAGAAGATTACAATTAATAACAAATATATTAAAAGCCCTTTGATTTCATTAATAAGCATTACTCAGGTGCCACTAAGTATTGAAATTGAATCACTTTAATCTGTGTGTTAACTAGGGGTGCGAATCTCTCAGTGTTTGGCGATTCGATTCGATTCGATTCGATTCCGATTTTTGAGGTCATGATTCGATTCAGAAATGATTTTTCGTTTAAATTTTGTTTGTTTCAATTATGTGACTGACCAGATGAAACAATGTAAGCAAATATAACATTTATTTAAAAATGGGTTCATTTGTCGTATTTCCAAATTAACTCAATTTCATCCAGTATTCAATTTTAATTATATGTGCTAAGAGGTGTTAACCACTAAGCCACTATGTCCTACACCACATTACAAACCATAATAAACCAATTTTACTGGTGTTTTTTAACTGCTACCTCCGGTGGTGCATCTGTATAGTATCTTTAACAGCAAAGTTAATACTTGATATGAGATGGAGCTGAATCCCAGTGAAGCTAATGGATATGTACAAAGCACTCAGTTTTATAGAATAATATACTGTGCACTGTTTAACTCATGCTTTTTCAATGCACTGTTGAACTCCATCACACAATATCAGTGACAGAAGTTAACACTACCATCAGAACATGCTTCAACTTATTGTCTCAGAGCAGTTTATAAACCTGCACTTAGTGACGTTTGTTTAAAGATTTTTGTTGTAAATCATTTATAACAGTCAGAATAGGTGAATTGTTTAAGAGCTATGGCATCAAATCCCACTACTGACGGACTTCAGTTACATATCCTTTAGAGTATAAGAGGCATCTCTTCTTTGTCACAGGAGCTTGGCAGGTTGTGTGTCAGGATGGCCGAGCGGTCTAAGGCGCTGCGTTCAGGTCGCAGTCTCTCACTGAGGCGTGGGTTCAAATCCCACTTCTGACAATTAATTTTTAAAGGTAAGTATTGATAGCTTAACCTTGAGAGGACCGAGGCTCAGCAGGGAACCTAACTTCCTTGAGAGAAAAAGCAGAATCAACAGTGTAGGACAGCCATGTACAGATTGTGTAGTGATCACGTGTCTGTAGTAAACAGTTGGAAAAACAATATAAGTCCAGTGAGTCCATCCTGCAGGACTGCAACGCCACCAACCCAACAGAAATCAGACAGAGTTTGAAGTAAATTTCATCTGCATTGGACCAATATCCCAAAGAAGCCTAATCTCATATTATTGTGAACTCGTATTCTGAGGAAATGACAATAAAGACTGATGTCAATAATGTTATAATTATATATAAATTTGATCAAGTATTGTAAAGATTATTAATCTATTATAGATCCACTTAATTGAATTCTTTTTGAGCTTGTGTTTAAATAAATTAAATAATTTTCTTGGTATTTTGTTTAAGAAGATAACAACCAGAATACTAGCTTGCGCTCATCTGGCATTTGAACCTAGGAAACTTTCACACCCAAAGAGAAAATAACATCCATAGACCAACAAGCCTTGTTTAAGTGAGCTGTAGCTGAGAATAATAGTTAAATTGGTTTGTTATGGGCTGTGGAGTGATATTATGTTTATTAGAAGAGTTTATTGTTTGTTGTCCTTAACTGTGAGATTGTAAATGTAAATCAATTAATGATTAGATTTTTAAAACATTTTTTCTAAGCTTTTTGCTTAGTATTTGTAACAATTATTCTCAGTGTTCTGTTTCTTTTATTTTTCATAAAATAAATTTGATAAAAAAAAAAGTGTTTAAAGTCTAAACAAACTGAACACTTTTCTGTGCTCATACGGTTTTGAACCCTGGACCTCTCACACTCAAAGATGTAAGGCTTTTTAATTTAGGCAAATCTAACATGATAGAATTGTTTAAAAAAAAAAAAAAAAAAAAAAAAAAAAAAAATCTCTTAGGGTTCTTTTAGAATCTTGTTCACAGGGTAGTCAGCCTTATGGTAGTACGAGGTGTGGTGAAAATAATATTCTTGTGAGAAATGCATATTAAAAGAAGTGATATTTATTTAAGAAAGCCAAAAGAGACAAAGCGAAAGAAAACGAGATAGAGCGTAAGGGCGGCCTCCTACGCTACGTCACCAGAGAGGGGGCAATTTTGAGCATTCAATTTACCTGGATCCATGTTTTTGGACTGTGGGAGGAAACCAGGGAAACCCAGTGGAAACCACGCGGACATGGGGGGAACATTGAAACTCTACCCAGATTGGGATTCGAACCAAAAGAACCTAGTAAAAAACTGGTTTGAAAATGAGTTTTGGCTTTCAAATGTAGTTCAGTGGAAGAAGATTACAATTAATAACAAATATATTAAAAGCCCTTTGATTTCATTAATAAGCATTACTCAGGTGCCACTAAGTATTGAAATTGAATCACTTTAATCTGTGTGTTAACGAGGGGTGCAAATCTGTCAGTGTTTGGCGATTTGATTCGATTCCGATTTTTGAGGTCACGATTTGATTCAGAAATGATTTTTCAGTTCAAATGGTCTTAAAATTTTGTTTAAATTATGTTTAAACCCCCAAAGAGCAAGCCGAAGCGACAGTGGCAAGAAAAAACTCCCTTTTATGTTGTTATTTAAGGAAGAAACCTTGGGAGGACCAAGACTCAATGGGGGACTCATCCTCCTTGAGCGGCCGGGCAGCAACAACAGTGTAGAACAGCCATGTCCAGATATTAAACAAATGGAAAAACTAACAACTAGAAAACTATATGTGAGTCCATTAGGGGGCGTCCTGCAGGACCGCCTTGTCAGGATCCATACAGTATTCGTAAGCGGAGCCATGGATCTCCAGGAAGCCGGGGGACACCTCAAAAGAAACAGACAAAGGAAGGGAGTTAGAGCTAATAATAAAGCACGGCATTTAATTAATAAGTAATTAATTGACACAGTGCAGCATGTGACTCCGGCATCACTGACTAGAGCAGCATAACTAAAAGAGGCAGATACTGCAGACTCTACATAGTTGAGATGGCGCCCCGGAACAGCATCATTCCAGCGCCACACCCCCCCCCCCCCCCCCATTAATGATGAGGTGGGTGAAGAGGTGAAATGCCAGCATACACTGATCAGAGATTACCCCCCAACACAGCCAAGTCTGAGATCTACATCTTTATCTACAGGGGATTAGTTAAACGCAAGATTAAATAAATGTGTTTTTAATTTATTTTTAAAGATTAATAGTGATTCAGAATCACGAACAGTAACTGGAAGGCTATTCCAAAGTTGAGGAGCCTTGTGGGAGAACGCTCTTCCACCAGCAGTAATTTTATTTATTCTAGGAGCTAAGAGTAAGCCAGCACCTTGAGATCGGAGCTCACGTGTTGGCTGGTACAATTGAATCAGCTCACTCAGATACTGTGGAGCCTGGTTATGTAAAATTTTATATGTTATTAATAAAATTTTGTACTCGATACGAAACTTAACTGGTAGCCAGTGCAAGTTTGATAACACAGGAGTTATATGATCAAACTTTCTGGTTTTAGTTAAAACTCTAGCTGCAGCATTCTGCACAAGTTGTAATTTATGTAATGATTTATTAGAACATCCTGTCAGAAGTGAATTACAATAATCTAACCTTGAGGTAATAAAAGCATGAATGAGTTTTTCTGCATCTTGGAGGGAGAGGATATTTCGTAGCTTCGAAATGTTACGAAGGTGAAAAAATGCAATTCTAGTGATATTGCTAATGTGCTTTGTAAAGGAGAGATCTGAATCAATAATGACACCGAGATTATTTACAGATGAACTGGGTCTAATTAAAGAGTTATCAAGGTTTAACATAGTGTTAGAAGCTTTGTTAATTTTGTCCTTGGGTCCAACTATCAGAAACTCTGTTTTATCAGAATTTAGCAGTAGGAAGTTTTTTGACATCCATATTTTAATATCTTGGATGCAGTCCTCGAGCTTACTGACTGAACGACCATCATTAGGGTTAGCTGAAACATATAACTGTGTATCATCTGCATATGAGTGGAAACAGATTCCACAATTTTGATTTTACAAATAATTGATCCCAATGGAAGCATATATAATGCAAATAGGAGTGGACCCAGAACTGACCCTTGTGGGACACCATATTTAACTTTAACGAGATCAGAATATTGGTTGTTAACACAGGTGAATTGATATCGATCAGTCAGGTAGGATTTAAACCACTGGAGTGCAGATCCTGTAACACCCACAATGTTTTTTAATCTATCAACTAAGATGTTATGGTCTATAGTGTCAAAGGCTGCACTAAGATCTAATAATACAAGAAAAGAGATTTGGTTATTATCAGAGGACATTAATAAGTCATTAACAACTTTAATTAAGGCTGTCTCAGTGCTATGGTGAGACCTAAAACCTGACTGAAAAACTTCATGAACGTTATTAGCTAGAAGATGGTGATTCAGCTGGTTGAACACTATTTTTTCTAGGATTCTAGAGACAAAAGGAAGGTTTGATATTGGTCTATAGTTGGACAGTATTAGAGGATCTAAATTAGGTTTTTTAAGTAATGGTTTAATGACTACACACTTCAGATTTTTGGGGACATAGCCTATTTTAAGTGATGAATTTATAATGTTTATAAAGGCTCTGTGATATTTGGTAGGAGGTCTTCAAGCAGATTTGTTGGTATTGGGTCTAACATACAGGATGTTGTCTTGATTGTGTAATTAATGAGACAAGCTCTTTTTTAGATATGGGGTTAAAGGTATTTAACTCTTGTACTATATTATTTTCTCTACCACTAGATTTTCAGAAATCATTGAGGGTTGATTATTGGTTACGCTACACAATGCATTAGATGATTTAAGTCTTATGTTTTCAATTTTATCACTAAAGAAATTCATGAAATCATTGCTGCTGAACTGTGAGTGAATCTGTGAATCTGATTCAGTAGCACTTCGAGTTAATTTGGCAATGGTACTAAAGAGGAATCTTTGGTTGTTTTTGTTGTTCTCTATTAATTCTGAATAATATTTAGTCTTCGCTGCATTGAGTGCATGTTTGTACTCAGTCATACTGTCCTTCCATGCAACCCTAAATACCTCTAATTTAGTTTGTCTCCATTTACGCTCCATGGTTCTAGTGGCTTGTTTTAGGGCGCGTGTTTGATCATTAAACCATGGAACGAGTCTTTTATCTTTAATCCTTTTTAGTTTAAGTGGAGCGACACTGTCTAAGGTTGCAGAAAACATATGTTTAAGGTAATCCGCTGTGTTTTCAAGTTCATCGGGTCCTGATGCTGGTTTAATGTTTAATTCGGGTAAATGTTGTAGGAATGACACAGCAGTAGAGGGGATGATTGTACGCTTCATGTCATATCGCGGTTTAATGACTGGATCAATATCAATTTCTAAATCGTAGGTTATCAAGTAGTGATCGGAGATGACCTCACATAGTGGAACAATAGTTAAATTATTAATGTTAATACCATGTGATAAAACTAAGTCTAATGTATGTTTACAGCGATGTGTTTTACCAACTACACTTTGAGTAATGCCCATGGAATCTAGGATGGAGTCAAAGGCTAATTTAAATGAGTCTAGTGGGTTTTCAAAGTAAACATTGAAGTCACCAACTATTAAGGCCTTGTCTGATGAGATTACTATGTTAGAGAGAAATTCACCAAATTCTTTAATAAACTCTGTATATGGGCCGGGAGGGCGGTATATGGTAATAAGATGCATTAGGTTGGATTTATTCTTCAATGAAGATGAACTGCTTATGTTGAGTACAAGCGCTTCGAAGGATTTTGACTCATACTTATTATTAAGTGTTACATTTATGTTTTCTTTATAGATCGTAGCCACTCCACCTCCTCGTCCACTAAGACGTGGTTTATGAGCATAAGTATAACCAGGTGGAGAGGGCATCATTTAATGCTAGGTATTCATTGGCCCTAATCCAGGTCTCTGTGAGACAAAAGACATTTAGAAAGTTATCAGTTATTATTTCTTGAACTAGAGCTGATTTTGATGACAGTGACCTAATGTTTAATAACCCAAGTTTTAACTTAAAAGTGTTTCTTACATTACTTGAGGTTGTATTGATATTAATGAGATTTTTTTTTGGCACACTTTTTGGACTCTTTTTGTTGTTTTTGGCTCACTGCGATACTTGATAACTGTCTTAATAGTATGGAACCTAGTTATTGTGGGTGACGACTCCTGGCAGTTCGCAGGCAGTTGGTTAGGCCATTCTGTCTGCTGCTGGCCTTGGCTCTGAATTGTCAATTTTTTTTTCCTATCTGAAGAAAAAACCCTATCGGCTATGTTATGTGACATGAGCGCAGCACCCTCCCGGGAAGGATGGATGCCGTCCCATTTCAAAAGGCCAGGCCTTCCCTCAAAAGTAGACCAATTATCAATAAAGGCAATGTTGTTCTCTGAGCACCACTTAGACATCCAGCAACTTAGCGACCATAACCTGCTGTAGGTTTTCGCCGCCACGCCTAATTGGTAGGGGACCAGAGACAAACTACTTCATCAGACATCATTGCAGCGGTTCCACACACCTCTTTAACATTAGCCTTAGTAATCTCAGACTGCTTGAGACGAACGTCATTAGTGCCGACGTGAATAACTATTCTAGAGAATGAGCGTTTAGCATTAGCCAGCACTTTGAGGTTCGCCCTGATGTCTGGAGCCCTGGCCCCCGGAATGCACCCGGACTATGGTTGCTGGGGTCTCTAAGGGGGTAGCGATTCGCACGTGTCTGAGCTGGGAGTCGCCAATAAACAGAGCACTTTTAGCAACCGGTCTCTCAGTGGGTGAGGATCACTGAGCGGGGAAAAAACCGATTGGACACGTGGATCCTAGAAGAGTGATGCTCAGTTTCTACGTGTACGTCGCCTGGTCCGTCACCACTCGCCTGCTGCGAGGGCTCTAAAAGCCGGAGATTTAGGACCTGATCCTGTGGCATTCGGGCTGGCTAAACTGCGTCCCTGACACATCTTCTCTAACATGACCCCTGTTCTAAAACCCGAATGCGCTATTCTAGCACTGAAATCTTCTCCGTCAGACTAAGAACTAGGCTACACTTCTCACTATGGGGAGGCAATTTTAGAGAACATCAATTAACTTGATCCATGTTTTTGACTGTTGGGAGGAAAACCGGAGAAACCCGGAGGAAAAACCCACACGGACACGGGGGAGAACATGGGGAACTCCACCCAGATGGGGATTCGAACACAATAACTTAAAACAATTTTAAAAAGTAATCAAATTTCCCAATTAACAGTTGATTAAACCTTCTCCCCAGAAAAACAGAACATGACCGGAAACTAGAAAGGAAGTTTAAACTGGGCTGATTCTGTGAAAAAAGAAGGTATAATTCAAAAACATTCAGTATCGGATCTGAAATTCCAGGTTCCTTAAATTTTTTCATTTTAATTAGGGATTAAAAGACCAACTCTTTTATAAAAAAGGGGAAAGGTGGTTTGTGGTTACGCAGTTGCCGTCGAATAGGTTCTTTGGTTCGAATCCCAATAAGGTAGAGTTTTTCCCGTTCCCCCCGGCCGTGTGGTTTTCCACTTTTGGGTTTTTT
>JAFMOC010000148.1:1842500-1877860 GCA_019802505.1 Corydoras sp. C115 | reverse complement strand
CCTGTCCCCGGAGTGTTGTTTAATACCTCGGCCCGGGAAATAAATAAAAAGCAGCAGGCCGGTTCCAGTTGGACTCGGGGGTTTTTTTGGTGTTTTTTTTTTTTGTCCAAAAATTATTTGTAATGCTTTGGCTCAAAACAAAAGTCTAAAGTTAAAGACCTTTGAAAATCAAGCATTTATTAAAAAATTTTACGAGCGGCGGCTGAGAGGCCTAATAACACGTTCTTATTAAACCCCTAAAGCTGTGTATCATTTTAATTTCGGAATTTGCGAACAAAAAAAGTTTTGTGGTAAAACCAGTTGTTGTTCTGGTTTTTTTTTTTTATTTAGCAAAACATTTAATGATGGCGGCACGGGGGGCTTATGGTTGACATTTTCCCCAGTTTTTCATGTTCGGAGTTTCCATGTTCTCCCCTTTCCCGTGTTGTTTCCTCCGGTTCCCCTTTTTTTTTCCCCAAATCAAAATGGATCAAGTAATTGATTTCTCCAAATTGCCCCATATAGAGTGTGTCTGTGTGAGTGGTGGGTGCCCAGCGGGGGTTGGTGCCCGTCCTGGCACCTGGCGCCTTTTGGTTCTAAATTGTATCTTCCGCTTTGTCCTTATTAGGGTGGGGGGGGGTTCCCCATGCCCTCCGGGGGGAACTTTTGGGCGCTGGGGTACACCCCCGGAAGGACCCAATCTATCACTGGACAACCCCCCAACAACCACTCTAATGGGGGAAAATTTTTTTAAAAAACTCTTGACTTGTCCTTTTTTGGCTGTGGGAGGAAACCGGAGAACCCGGAGGGGAAACCCCCGCGGACCTGGAGAAATGGAAAATCACCCAATGGGGGTTCCCGAACCGGGAGTGCTGAGAGGAAACTGCCAAAAACTAACCCGTGCCGCCCTAAATTAGTAATTAATTTAAAATTTTCCCCCCCACCAATAAACCCTGCCTGGTGGGTATTTGGGGTTGACCATTAAACAGGTAAAGGGGGGCTACACAGTATGTACTGTAGAACCCAAAAAGAGGGCACAGTCTGGGAAATTTAAAAACTACAAGTCCTCGTACAGGACTGGAACTGGACCAAGGAATTTTAATGAGCAAAAAAGGGGTTGGCCAAACCTTTGGTTTGCACCGTAGATGCATAAGTTTTTTCCCTTTTGTTTTAGTCCCTGTTGGTTCCTTTGATTTAGCCAAAACACAGAACAGGTGTAATTAGGGGGGTGGGGTTTTTTTGTCAGTTCTGCAGTGACACTGATTGGTGGGGGGTTCTAAGGGGGCAATTTTTTAAAAAATCAGTGACCCTTGGGGTGGACTAACCCCCCCACCTAATAACCCTGCTCTGTGGGGTACCATTGGGGTTCGCCCATGAACAGAGAAAAGGGGCTACACAGTATGTAAAAAATTTTTTTAGAACCCAAAAAGATGGATACAGTCTGAATTAAAACTACAAAGTCCTCTTACAGGGCGGGAACGAGACCCCTGGGCAAAAAAGTGGGAAAAAAGGGGGGGTGGGCCAAACCCTTTGGGTTTGCCGTAAAGCATATTTTGGGTTTACTTTTGTTTTTGTTAGTCCCCTGTTGTTTTCATGATCACCCATCCAGCCAACGGTGTCCCATTTTAGGGGGGGGGAATTTTAAAACCCTACAAAGTTTCCCCCCTCCCCCCCACAGGGGCCGTGGAAAAACTGAGAAAAACCATGGGCTAAGTTTGGAGGGGCCAAAAAAGGGGGTTTGGCCTACTTTAAAAAGGGGGGGACCATGTACATGCGGTTTTTCAGATTCCCCCCATATCCATTTAAAGGTACGCTTGTTATTTTTTTCAATGCAAACTAGATTGTTGAAACATTGTTTACAGCTTGTGGCTTCCTGTTTTATTTTTTAAACTCTCGACAGAGTTTGTGAGCTCTGCGACTGAATGATCAAAAAAGTCTTATTTAAAAACCTGAAAGTTGGGTGCCCCAAAAAGCTGTCTGTACTTGATAAGGTCCCACCAAAAAATAAAGCCCTGCCCCAAAGGACCATAAGGCTGCTGGAATGGCGGGGGAAAGGGCGGCGGGGGGGTTTTTGGGTTTCCCGGGGTTTTTGACCCCGTGAGATGGTGATAAACTTTCTCCCGCTGGGGCCCTACATAAGAGGGTCCCTTTCCAAAATGGCACCCGCCCAGGGGCCCCTGCTGAAAAGCACGGGGGGGAAAACCTCTGGGGCGGGGAAAACACCCTCGCCAAAACCCCCACCTTTAAATACCATTTTAGGGAAAGTTTTCTTTGGGCCTTTCCTGAAACCTCGTTTGGTTTGTCCAAAAAACCCCTTGATCTCTGTAGTACATTTCCCCACCCTTCCGGAAAAATTTGGACTTTGCCCGTTCCCCAAATTCCGCTGTAGCCCCTCTGTTTGGGTTCTACAGTAAATACTGTGTCCCCCTTTACCTGTTCAAAAATGTCAGGCCCCCAATGGAAACCACCACAGACCCGGGATTATTTGGGGGGGGCATTTTTTTCCAAATCCCAAGCAGGGGCCACTGGGTTTTAAAAAGCTACACAAAACCCCCCCTCACCTTTTCGTTTTCACGGGCAAAAAACTGACAAAAACCAATCCACCCCCAAATAACCACCTGTTTCGGGTGATTTTTGCGGGACAATAGAGAACCCCGGGGAAACAAAAACAAGAAAAAACTAAAATATGAAATCTTTAAAATGTTTTAATCAAATGTTTGGGCCAAAACCCCCCCTTTTTTGTTTCCAATTTTTTGGGCCAGGGGCCTAAAGTTCCACTTTTCCGAAAAGATGGATTTTTGGTAGTTTTTAAATTTCCCAGACTGTAGCCCCTCCGGTTTTTGGGTTTTTTTTTCTACATATATACTGTGTACGCCCCCTTTCTTTTCGGTTCTAATGGTCGGGACCCCCAAGGGTACCCAACCACAGAGGGGGGGTTTTATTGGGGGGGCCTTACCCCTTCCCCAGCCGTGCACTGAGGTTTTTTAAATCCCTTACCTAGAACCCCCCCCCCAAACCCACATCAGGGGCCCCCTGCGAATTTCAAAAACAATCCACCCCCCTAATGACCCCCTTTTCTGGGGATGTTGCTGATCAATAGAAACCAACAGGGACTAAAAACAACAAAGTAAAACAAAATATGCCTACGGGCAAAACCAAAAAGGGTTTTGGCCCCCCCCCTTTTATTGTTTCCCACTTATTGTCCTGTTCTTATTAAAGAATGGATTTTTGAAAGTTTTTAAATTTTCCGACTGGGGTCCACCCTGTTTGGGGTTTCAAACATCCCTACTGTGTCGCCCCCCTTTATCTGTTCAAATTGTCAGGACCCCATGGTACCACCACAGAGAAAAGGGATTATTTGGGGGGGGATTAGCCCCTATCCCACATGTCACGGGGTGTTTAAATGCTAAAAACTAAACCCCCCCCCTCACCACTTTCAGGGGCACTGCAAAAACTGACCTTTAACCCAATCCACCCCCCAAAATTGACCCCTTTTCTGTTTTTGGGGCTGATCATGAAAACCCCCCCCAAGGGAAAAACAACAAAAAAGAAAACCTAAAATTATGCTTTTAAACGTACTAATAAAAAGGGTTTTTGGGCCCCCCCCCTTTTTTGCTCCACTTATTGTCCAGGGCCTAAATTTCCCCACGTTCTGTAAAGATGGACTTTTAGTTCCCAATTAACTGAAACCCCAAATCATTTGGGGGGTTCAAAACGAAAATTTACTGTGTGCGCCCCCTTTTGAACTCTTTCTAAGGGTCGGGACCCCAATAGTACCAACCAGAGCAGGGGTTTTTGGGGGGGGGCATTTTTCCTATCCCCGTGTCCTGAGGTTTTTTTAAATGTAAAACTAAACCCCCATTGTCCATGGTCTCAGTTCCACGTTCTGTAAAGATGGACTTTGTAGTTCTTAATTCCAGACTGTAGTCCATCTGTTTGGGTTCTACAGTACATACTGTGTACGTCCCCTTTACTCTGTTCTAATGGTCAGGACCCCAACAGTACCACCACAGAGCAGGGGTTATTTGGTGGGGGCATTAGTCCTATACCAGCAGTGTCACTGAGGTGTTTAAATGAAACTCCAGCAGCACTGCTGCACTAGAACCCCCCTCACCACATCAGTGTCACTGCAGAACTGACAATAAACAATCCACCACCCAAATTACACCTGACCAATAGAGAACAGAGAACCAACAGGGGACTAACAACAACAAAGTAAAACTACAATATGCATCTATAGTGCTAATCAAAGGTTTGGCCACACCCCCTTTTTGCTCCACTTATCGTCCATGGTCTCAGTTCCACGTTCTGTAGAGATGGACTTTATCGTTCTTCAATTCCAGACTGTAGTCCATCTGTTTGGGTTCTACAGTACATACTGTGTACGTCCCCTTTACTCTGTTCTAATGGTCAGGACCCCAACAGTACCACCACAGAGCAGGGGTTATTTGGTGGGGGGATAATTTACTAATTAATTAGTAATTTAGGGTGGCACAGTGGCTTAGTTGTTGGCATGTTCTCCTCTCAGCACTAGGGATTCCCGGTTCGAATCCCCATCTGGGTAGAGTTTCCATGTTCCATGTTCTGACCAATAGACAACAGAGAACCAACAGGGGACTAACAACAAAAGAACACAGATGGACTACAGTCTGGAATTGTGAAACTACAAAGTCCATCTATATGGAAAGTGGAGGAAATAGATGATGGAGCAAGAAGGGTGCGTGTCCAAACTTTGGGTTGGTACTGTCTTCTTGGTTCTGAGATGACATCAGCGGTTTTATAGCCATTCGTATGCATGAACCACAAACATTAATTATCATTATATCAGTAATGATGCTTGTCATGGGTGAGTAAATCAATACCAAATGCTTATTAAACACACAGATCCCTCTGTCATTATTGGCGTCCATGATGAATTCCAATAAACAGACTTATTTATAACCAAAACCACATTAATAATTCCCTTTAACCAATAAAAAAAATATATTAAGAAAATTGAGAAAGGGCGGCACGGTGGCTTAGTGTTTGGCATGTTCTCCTCTCAGCGTTAGGGATTCCCAGTTCGAATCCCCATCTGGGTGGAGTTTCCATGTTCTCCCCGTGTCTGCGTGGGTTTCCTCCGGGTTCTCCGGTTTCCTCCCACAGTCCAAAAACATGGATCAAGTCAATTGAATTCTCAAAAATTGCCCCATATAGAGTGTGTGAGTGAGTGTGTGCCCAGCGATGGATTGGCGCCCGATCCTGGGTGTATCTACCCAGCGCCCGAGACGTTCTCCTCTGGATGGGCATGGGGAACCCCACTGCGACCCTAATAGAGATAAAGCGGGAGAGCGGGAGAAAATTTCAGAAATTGTGGTGAGGGGGTTCTAGTGCAGCAGTGCTGCTGTAGTTTCATTTCTCCACCTCAGTGACACTGCTGGGATAGGACTAATGCCCCCACCAAATAATACCTGCTCTGTGGTGGTACTATTGGGGTTCTGACCATTAGAACAGAGTAAAGGGGATGTACACCATATGTACTGTAGAACACAAACAGATGGAATACAGTCTGGAATTGGAGAACTACAAAGTCCATCTCTACTGAGAACATGGGGAATATGTGGGGCAAACTTTTGACTGATATTGTATTTAAGGTGTATTCACAGTTGGAAAGTCCCGCATGTAAACCATGCAATTGTCGACCCTCTGGCTACAAATCTTAAATTGTCATTATTGGCTTTCGTGCGGAATTCCAATAAACAGACTTAATTTATAACCAAAACCACATTAATAATTCCCTTTACCAATAAAAAATATATATTTAAGTTTTCTTCTGTATCATCCTATAAGGTGCAACAATACAGCGCAGGGTAGATCAGGGAACCGCGATGGGCTATGGCGGCAGTGCTTCTCAAATAGTGGGGCGCATGGGGGGGCATAACAAGATATCACAGAGCAAGTGATATTAAGTGAACTGAACAAACCCTCAAGATACAACATGGAGAAATATTTAACAGAGATGAGGAGAGAGACGAAGATAATGAGAGCAACAAAAGTCAACCGAAAACTAAATGTCGACGTGTATGTAGCGCCTGGCTTCACTGTAACTGTAACTTCACTGTAACTGAGGTGGAGACGAAGAAAGACTGGTGTGTCTTCTGTGTCTTAAAATGTTGGCAGTGGACAGCGTGAAGCGAAATAGATGAAGGCGTCTCTTAAAGATATTCCACCCCAATCACGCTGATAACCGCTTGAGTTTTTAAATCGTAAACGTTACGAGTATAACCAGCAAATATTAACGCTTTTTGAAAGCTGCAAAACGGGCGCGTTGGAGACATCAGTTCTGACTTCCTCAAAAAAAAAAAAAAAAAAAATAACAGCACAAATTGTTGTATTAATTTTAGTTTTGTAGGTTAAAGTGTTAATAAATTGAGCTCCTGAATGAATGTTGCTGATGAATTTGAATTCATTATTCATTCATTCATTCATTATCACCCGCTTTTCCTCTATTAGGGTCGCGGTGGGGTTCCCCATGCCCATCCAGGGGAGAACGTCTCAGGCGCTGGGCAGAAAGACCCAGGACAGGGCGCCAATCCATCGCTGGGTACACACTCACTCACTCAAACACACTCTATATGGGGCAATTTTTTTAGAGAACTCAATTAACTTGATCCATGTTTTTTGGACTGTGGGAGGAAACCGGAGAACCCGGAGGAAACCCACACGGACACGGGGAGAACATGGAAACTCCACCCAGATGGGGATTCGAACCGGGAATCCCTAGCGCTGAGAGGCGAACGTGCCGCAGAATTCATTATTATTTATTGATTTTATTTCTTTTCATTTTTCAGTATCAAATGCCAGTCAGTTCAAAAATGTTTCTAGTTTAAATAAGGATTTTATTCGTTTCTGTTACAAACTAAACAACAAAGTAAATCAAATGATTCTTTGTTCTAAGTTGATCTATATTTCTTTCTTTTTTGTTTTCTTTATTGTTAATAAGGATACATTGTTATAAAAGAGGTGTATTTCTAACAAATTTATAGACAAATCATACTACAGTGGACGTGTAAAAATAACATCCCATTTTTGATAAATTTGGGGGGTCGAGGGGGTGAGTGTGCGTGGGGGGGTGCAAAATGTTTTCTTCTTCCTGGGGGGGGCTTAACAGAAAATAATTGAGGATCACTGGGCGATGGTCATGGCAGCTTGATTTTGTGTTTAGCAGACATCAATCCTCTCAATGATCCAGCGAGGATCTACATTTGGTCTCTTGGCGGAGACAGATTGGAATATTCTATGCCTCCTAACAAGGTTCTCATCATAAACCCTCCACTGTACTTAACAGTGGGCATGGGTCTTCAGTGTTTGCATCTGTTTTCCATTAGATTCCCTGTGTGTTAGCAGCAGAGTCTTTGTTTTTGCAGACTGTAGACTCTCAGTGGATTTCAGCAAACTCCAGATGCTTTCGTTTGTGGTTGGAACCACAGAAATTGGCGCTTTTCTTAAGAAGCCTTTTAAATATTCTGCCGACGTGCAGATGCTGTTTGATGGGAGTCCTCAGAGACTGTGGATCTTTATGATAATAACATTTTCTCGCCAACTTTAATACTATGGGGATTTGGCCGTCCTGTGAGTAGAGGCTACATAAACAACGATCCTCCATCATACAGGTTAGTTTGAGTGGAATCAGGGCTGGGAAATACATTTTCTCAAGTGTGGGTGGGGTGGGGGGGGGGGGTACAAGACACAGGGATTGGTGTGGAGGTCGGAGTAAAACCAAAATACATAAATAATAGTTTAAAAAGCTTATTACAGTGAGCATTATATGATAAAATAGAACGGGGCATGTTCTACATACCATCTAACGCATTACAGGATACCTGCACACACCATCCCATAGCTCAGGTGGGACCAGTGAGGGGGAGGAGTTTAACATTTAATGACATGTACATTAACAGTCATAAGTTTAGACACGGCGGCACGGTGGCTTAATGGTTTAGCACGTTCGCCTCTCAGCACTAGGGATTCCCGGTTCGAATCCCCATCTGGGTGGAGTTTCCATGTTCTCCCCGTGTCCGCGTGGGTTTCCTCCGGGTTCTCCGGTTTCCTCCCACAGTCCAAAAGCATGGATCAAGTTAATTGAGTTCTCCAAATTGCCCCATATAGAGTGTGTTTGAGTGAGTGAGTGTGTGCCCAGCGATGGATTGGCGCCCTATCCTGGGTCTATCTGCCCAGTGCCCGAGACGTTCTCCCCTGGATGGGCATGGGGAACCCCACCGCGACCCCAATAGAGGATAAAGCGGGAGATAATGAATGAATGAAAAGTTTAGACACGCCCCTTCTTGCTTCATCATGTTTCCTCCCTTTACAATATAGATGGACTTTGTAGTTCTCCAATTCCAGACTGTAGTCCATCTGTGTTCTTTGTTGTTGGTTCTCTGTTGGTCAGGTGTAATTTGGGTGGTGGATTGTTTATTGTCGGTTCTGCAGTGACACTGATGTGGTGAGGGGGTTCTAGTGCAGCAGTGCTGCTGTAGTTTCATTTCTCCACCTCAGTGACACTGCTGGGATAGGAATAATGCACCCACCTAATAACCCCTGTTCTGTGGTGGTACTATTGGGGTTCTGACCATTAGAACAGAGTAAAGGGGACGTACACAGTATGTACTGTAGAACACAGACAGATGGACTACAGTCTGGAATTAAGAACTACAAAGTCCATCTCTACTGAGAACATGAGGAATATGTGGGGCAAACTTTTGACTGATATTGTATTTAAGGTGTATTCACAGTTGGAAAGTCCCGCATGTAAACCATGCAATTGTCGACCCTCTGGCTACAAATCTTAAATTACCAAGTTTTTTTTTTTTTTTTTTAAATAAAACATAAAATAGTCTCAACATGTATAGTGGTTAGCATGTTCTCCTCTCAGCACTAGGGACTCCCGGTTCGAATCCCCATCTGGGTGGAGTTTCCATGTTCTCCCCGTGTCCACGTGGGTTTCCTCCGGGTTCTCCGGTTTCCTCCCACAGTCCAAAAACATGGATCGAGTCAATTGAGTTCTCCAAATTGCCCCATATAGAGTGTGTCTGTGTGAGTGAGTGTGTGCCCAGCGATAGATTGGCGTCCTGTCCTGGGTGTATCTGCCCCGCGTCCGAAACGTTCTCCCCTGGATGGGCATGGGGAACCCCCCCCCCTCCCCCCGCCACCCTAATAGAGGATAAAGCAGAAGATAATGGATGGATGGATAGTCTTAACATGTAGATAATACTTTCAGATGTTTTTTCATTCTGTTGATACGTTGTGATATTTATTGTATAAGATTATATAAAAAAAATAAAAACAATACCCTGAATAGGTCAATAGCTCAGAGGTGGACATGTCATACTAAAGCTCTGAAGGAACCCAGCTGACCTCCCAAGACCTTGTATCTAAGAACATTTGGTGCAGTGCCAGGTTGGGTTCAAGTTCAAACCAAGCCAAAGTCAATATGACACTGTGTCAAAGAACTACCTCAGGTGGAGATCCAAAAGTAGGTGTGATCGCTCCGACACTCCATCTTTTATATTCTGAACTGCAGTCCCTGAGTCGGCGTGTTTGGACTTGACTTACACTCTGCATGACCGCTTTTGGCGATTAGAGGAATTAAACGGATTGTGTTCCTTTTACAGTGTGTGATGCGGTTTTCCATTACACACTGCTGTGAATTAAAGGTGTTAGTGTCACGTCCTTAATTCTCACCTCTTGTGCTTCGAAATGCGCATTAGGGCGGAGTCGAGCGAAACGGCAGCTTCCAGTCGGAGCTGAGTTCCTACGGCTTCGGCAGAATGGTCCGTATTTGCATAAACAAAACAAGCCGCATGGACAGGTGTCACGGTTCAGGACGCAGAGTCACGACTGCCTCCATCCACGCCACTCGCTCCAGAAAACCAGATGCACTGTGAGGGGTGGGGTGGGGTGGGGCGGGGTGGGGGGGTACAGGACATAGGGGTTGATGTGGAGGACGGAGTAAAACCAAAATACATAAATAATAGTTTAAAAAGCTTATTACAGTGATAAAACGTGGACATCCTACATACCATCTAACACATCCCATAGCTCAAGTGGGACCAGCGAGAGGGAGGAGTTATACATTTAACGACATGTACCCGGTTCCAATCCCCATCTGGGTAGAGTTTCCATGTTCTCTCCGTGTCCGCGTGGGTTTCCTCCGGGTTCTCCGGTTTCCTCCCACAGTCCAAAAACATGGATCAAGTCAATTGAGTTCTCCAAATTGCCCCATATAGAGTGTGTGTGAGTGAGTGTGTGTCCAGTGATGGATTGGCGCCCTGTCCTGGGACTATCTACCCAGCACCCGAGACGTTCTCCCCTGGATGGGCATGGGGAACCCCACCGCGACCCTAATAGAGGATAAAGCGGAAGATAATGAATGAATGAATATATTAACAGTCATAAGTTTAGACACGCCCCCTCCTTGCTCCATCGTCCATTTCCTCCACTTATCATATAGATGGACTTTGTAGTTTTATAACTGTAGTCCATCTGTGTTCTTTGTTGTTGTTAGTCCCCAGTTGGTTCTCAATTGGCCAGGTGTAGTTTGGGTGGTGGATTGTTTATTGCGGTGGCTTAGTGGTTAGCACGTTCTCCTCTCAGCGCTAGGGATTCCGGTTCGAATCCCCATCTGGGTGGAGTTTCCATGTTCTCCCCGTGTCTGCGTGGGTTTCCTCCGGGTTTCTCCGGTTTCCTCCCACAGTCCAAAAACATGGCTCAAGTCAATTGAGTTCTCCAAATTGCCCCATATAGAGTGTGTATGTGTGAGTGAGTGTGTGCCCAGCGATGGATTGGCACCCTGTCCTGGGTGTGTCTGCCCAGCGCCCGAAACGTTCTCCCCTGGATGGGCATGGGGAACCCCCCCCCCACGCGACCCTCATATAGATTAAAGCGGAAGATGATGGATGGATGGATTGTTTATTGTCAGTTCTGCAGTGATACTGATGTGGTGAGGGGGGTTCTAGTGCAGCAGTGCTGCTGAAGTTTCATTTCTCCACCTCAGTGACACTGCTGGGATAGGAATAATGCCCCCACCAAATAACCCCTGCTCTGTGGTGGTACCATTGAGGTCCTGACCATTAGAACAGAGTAAAGGGGACGTACACAGTATGTCCTGTAGACACTCGCTCCATAAAACCAGATGCTGTGTGTGTGTGTATGTGTGTATGTGTATGTGTATGTGTGTGTGTGTGTGTGTGTGTGTGTGTGTGTGTGTGTGTGGTCAGCTGGTGTCCGCACTCTGAACCCTTCCAGAACAAGATTACATATTTAGTTGGGATCCAAATTGTCTCCAGCCATCTCTAGACCAGATTTATGTAATCTGCCCCAATGCCCCATATGAGGATGTAGTGCTGTGCAAAGCCCGTTTGGGAGCGCGTGCGTCCTCCAGAGCCGCTCTTAAAGGAATACTCCCAACTTATTACGCTCCACATCTGTAGTTCAAGGTCGATTACCGAAGATAATCGTTTCAACACCAGCCGAAACGATTCAAGTGGCGAAGTAGAAATGCGTTTGTTCCTCCGTCAGGAAATTGCGAGTCCGATTCCTCGGACGGTAACATTCGGTAATCAGGGCTCAGAAAGCAGGACGAGCCCCGCCGGTGCTGCTCCTTATGTCTCCTCAATCAAAGTGACACTCGCCATTTGCAGGCATGTTCACTCATGTAAACAGTATTAGAACAGCGTTTTCATCTGTGATTTATGATCTGCAGAGATTTATGCATCTGAGAGAGAGCCTGTGTGTGTGTGTGTGTGTGTGTGTGTGGTGTGTGTGTGGTGTGTGTGTGTGTGCGTGCGTATACATCCACTTTATCACGTCCACTGTTTCTCTATAAGGTCCATGTGTTTCTTCACATAATCCATTCATTATCTCCCAGCTTTTATCCTCTATTAGGGTCGCAGGGGGGGGGGGGTTCCCCATACCCATCCAGGGGAGAACGTTTCGGGCGCTGGGCAGATACACCCAGGACAGGGTGCCAATAAATCGCTGGGCACTCACAGACACACACACTCTATATGGGGCAATTTGGAGAGTTCAATTGACATGATTCATGTTTTTGGACTGTGGGAGGAAACCGGAGAACCCAGAGGAAACCCACACGGACACGGGGAGAACATGGAAACTCCACCCAGATGGGGATTCGAACCGGGAATCCCTAGTGCTGAGAGGAGAACATACTAATCATTAAGCCACCGTGCTGCCAGACTGTAAAATCTATCCATCCATTATCCTCCACTTTATCCTCTACTAGAGTCGCGGTGGGGGGGTTCCCCATGCCCATATACACCCCATGGCAGATAGACCCAGGACCAGGACAGGATAGATTGGCGCCCTGTCCTGGGTCTATCTGCCCAGAGCCCGAAACGTTCTCCCCTGAATGGACATGAGGAACCCCACCGCGACCCTAATAGAGGATAAAGCGGAAGATAATGGATGGATGGAAGTATAAAAAAATAAAAATAAAAGTGCACAGTGGAAAGTAGCTCAAAACATTCAACATCAGCCCAAAATGAACCTCTCACACACACACACACACACACACACACACACAACACACATACACACACACACGGCACCGAGCAAATACTTTAAATCACAACAGTCAACCCGTCTCTGGTGACTTTTATGCAAATGAGAATGTGCCGAATATCACTTCACACAGTCCATATATGGTAGTTCCTCCAGTCCATATATGGCACATTTGCGTCATGACTGCTCATGGGTCCCTGCCATTGCTGTTATCAGATTCACATGTGAATATCATAAACAGATCCATCACAATCAGCATCTGCCATGTCGGGTCAGAATGCTGTAATACCATTCTCACCATTTTTAAATCTTATCTTAAAACACATGTTTACTCTCTGGCTTTTAACACACCATGATTTTACATTGCTTTTATTTATTTTTAATAACCTTTTAGTGTTTTACTTGATGTATTGTTTTATTGTTTATATTGTATTCTTGTTTTTTATCATTTTAAGTTTAGGGCGGCATGGTGGCTTAGTGGTTTAGCATGTTCGCCTCTCAGCGCTAGGGATTCCCGGTTCGAATCCCCATCTGGGTGGAGTTTCCATGTTCTCCCCGTGTCCGCGTGGGTTTCCTCCGGGTTCTCCGGTTTCCTCCCACAGTCCAAAAACATGGATCAAGTCAATTGAATTCTCAAAATTGCCCCATATAGAGTGTGTCTGTGTGAGTGAATGAATGAATTTTAAGTTTAAACTATGTACAGCACTTTGTTGCAGCTGCTGTTGTTTTTAAAGTTTATATTAGGGTTTAGACATGGGGACATTCGGGGGGGGGGGGGGGGCAATCTATCGCTGGGCACACACTCACTCACACACACACACTCTATATGGGGCAATTTGGAGAACTCGATTGACTTTATCAATGTTTTTGGACTGTGGGAGGAAACCGGAGAACCCGGAGGAAACCCACGCGGACATGGGGAGAACATGGAATCTCCACCCAGATTGGGATTCGACCCGAATCCCTAACGCTGAGAGGAGAACATGCTAACCACTAAGCCACCGTGTCGCCCCATTATCATTTATTCATTCATCCATCCATTATCTTCCACTTTATCCTCTATTAGGGTCGCGGTGGGGTTCCCCATGCCCATCCAGGGGAGAACATCTCAGGCGCTGGGCAGATACACCCAGGACAGGGCGCCAATCTATCACTGGGCACACACTCACTCACACAGACACACTCTACATGGGGCAATTTGGAGAACTCAATTGACTTGATCCATGTTTTTGGACTGTGGGAGGAAACCGGAGAACATGGAAACTCCACCCAGATGCGGATTCGACCCGAATCCCTAACGCTGAGAGGAGAACATGCTAACCACTAAGCCACCGTGCCGCCCCCTCATCATTTAGTACTGTGGTAATCTAATCGGTCTCGTCTTGTCTTTCCTCTAACAGATCCTCGGCTTTGTGAACGCCGTCAGTAACACGGGAAGCGACGAAGACGACCTCTTAGCGTTCCGCTTCTCCGCGTTCAACCCCGTGGTGGACCCCTGGGTCTTCATCATCTTCCGCAAGTCCATCTTCAGGCACGTGCGGGCGCTCTTGCGCTGCCGCTTCGGCAAGGCAGCGGTGAAGAACACGGCGCGCGATGGCCTTTCCTTCCGACTGGAGACGGCTCCTCCCCAGGAGTCTGCCGCCCTCCATAGCAAGGTTTACCCGCCTCACCCTCAGTGAGTTAAGGTGGCCAACCGGGACGCTGAATTAAGGAGAATTAAGGAGAAGGACTCTATTAATGCACTAAAGCATCCGAGATGCGACTGGTTGATCCAACGCTGTACAGATCCCTCATGTATGTGTAAAACTAGGAATAAGTCTGAAGGACTGCGTGTAGAACCCTCAGCATGTGAAACTCAATGTTTAAACCCAATACAGACGGAAAAACTACTGCCATCCACAGAAGGGGGCGTGTGTTCCCATTGGAACCCATTAGAAACCCAGCAGACAGCTTATACAGAACCCAGGTGATGTATTATTAGTACTAGGGCTGTCTTCAACTAAGGATTTTCATAGTCGAATCGGATTCGTCAGATTTTCCCTATAGCCGACTGATAGCGAATCAGTTAAAATTCCACCACAAGATGGCGCTATAAGCGTGGTTTTTTCATTCATTCATTCATTATCTCCCGCTTTATCCTCTATTAGGGTCGCGGTGGGGTTCCCCATGCCCATCCAGGGGAGAACATCTCGGACGCTGGGCAGATAGACCCAGGACAGGGCGCCAATCCATCGCTGGGCACACACTCACTCACACACACACTCTATATGGGGCAATTTTTTGAGAATTCAATTGACTTTATCCATGTTTTTGGACTGTGGGAGGAAACCGGAGAACCCGGAGGAAACCCACGCAGACACGGGGAGAACATGGAAACTCTACCCAGATGGGGATTCGAACCGGGAATCCCTAGCACTGAGAGGCGAATGTGCTAACCACTAAGCCACCGTGCCACAAGCGTGGTTTTTAAAAAAGATTTTTTTTTTTAATATATTTTACTTGTTTTTCTAACAAAAGAAAACCTTTTTTTTTTGTTTTTCTTTTTTTTTTTTTCTTCTAGAAATTAGGATGATTTTATTTGACAAAAGGCTATATAATATAACGAAAACAAAGACATTTCATGTAAAAACTAATGCTTAGCAGCAGCCATGGGCACCCCCATGTGGTCAAAATGGTACATTCGACTATGAGGTTCATAGTCGACTACGGTTCTCCGAATCGAATCGTCGAATCAGCGAATATCGCAGCTCACCCGTAATTAGTACTGAATGTGTCTTACCTTTTGGATTTCTGTCCTGATGTCTGTAATAGCAGATGGAATATTTAACGTTTTCATCTGATCTGTGAATGTCGTTCCGTCCTCGTACCCCCGAAACCTAATCCCCAAGTACATACGGGTCAAGCATCCACCACGTCTCCCTGTGTCCTAAGAGATTTCTATTATTTCACGGTTGTTATTATTAGCACCAGCAATAGTTGTAAAATAATCTACGCCTCATTTGCACTGCCATGGTCTCTGTTTTTGGCTAAATCGATATTCGCATCTAGTTCCATTGCCATGTAGCAAATATCATATTTATCCATCCATTATCTTCCGCTTTATCCTCTATTAGGGTCTTGGGGGGGGGGGTTCCATATGCCCATCCAGGGGAGAACATCTCGGGCGCTGGGCAGATACACCCAGGACAGGGCGCCAATCTATCCCTGGATACATACTCACTCACACACATGCGCTATATGGGGCAATTTGGAGAACTCAATTGACCTTGATCCATGTTTTTGGACTGTGGGAGGAAACCGGAGAACCCGGAGGAATCCCTAGAGCTGGGAGGAGAACATGCTAAGCACTAAGCCACGTGCCACCCTAGCAAATTTATAACAATATATATTCATTCATTCATTATCTTCTGCTTTATCCTCTATTAGGGTCGTGGGGGGGTTCCCAATGCCCATCCAGGGGAGAACATTTCGGGCGCTGGGCAGATACGCCCAGGACAGGGGGGCAATCTATCACTGGGGACACACTCACTCACACACACAAACTCTATATGGGGCAATTTTGAGAACTCAATTGACTTGAGCCATGTTTTTGGACTGTGGGAGGAAACCGGAGAACCTGGAGGAAACCCACGCGGACATGGGGAGAACATGGAAACTCCACCCAGATGGGGATTGGAACCGGGAATCCCTAGTGCTGAGAGGAGAACATGCTAACCACTAAGAACATGGTTAGCATGTTCTCCTCCCAGCACTAGACTTGGCGTCCTGTCCTGGGTGTATCTGCCCAGCGCCCGAAACGTTCTCCCCTGGATGGGCATGGGGAACCCCCCCGCGACCCTAATATAGGATAAAGCAGAAGATAATGGATGGATGGAAGTTTCTGAACAGAGAGTTCTGGTTGGGTAACAAGTTGACGGGGCCATGCAGAGTCCCGACCGCAGCTCTATTAAACCCTTTAATAATGACCCAGACTGGAGATGGTGTGTCAGATTCTCTGATTTATCACTGATTCTATTCCATTCT
The DNA here is from genome assembly GCA_019802505.1 of Corydoras sp. C115. Classification (NCBI taxonomy): domain Eukaryota; kingdom Metazoa; phylum Chordata; class Actinopteri; order Siluriformes; family Callichthyidae; genus Corydoras; species Corydoras sp. C115. The sequence continues at coordinate 1,861,297 of JAFMOC010000148.1, read as the reverse complement.
CCCCTGGATGGGCATGGGGACCCCCCCCCCCCCAATTTCCCCTGTCTAAATTGCCCCTATATGGTGTGAGTGAGTATGTGAAGGATTGGCGCCCTTTCTTGGGTATATCTGCCAAGCGCCCGAAACGTTCTCCCCTGGGTGGGCAGGGAGGCATCAGGACTCACTAACCCCCCTTCAGGGGGGGGGCTGTATCACCAATGACCTTGTGCTTTAACTCCAACCATTAAAGGGTTAGAGGAGTGTGGCAATTCAGTGGTTAATGAGTTGGGCTATTAATCTGGGGGTTGGGGGTTCAAATCCCAGTTCCTTTAAAGTTACCAATGTGGGTCCTTAAGCAGGGCCCTTAACCCAGCGGGTTCCCCGTGTTCTGACTTCACTTCAAATAGGGGGGGGGGGTTCCCAATGCCCATCCAGGGGAGAACGTTTCGGGCGCTGGGCAGATACACTCAGGACAGGGGGGCAATCTATCACTGGGGACACACTCACTCACACACACACACACACACTCTATATGGGCAATGTTTGGAGAACTCAATTGACTTGAGCCATGTTTTTGGACTGTGGGGGGGCTGTATCACCAATGACCAATGACCTTGTGCTTTAACTCCAACCATTAAAGGGTTAGCGGAGTGTGGCAATTCAGTGGTTAATGAGTTGGGCTATTAATCTGGGGGTTGGGGGTTCAAATCCCAGTTCCTTTAAAGTTACCAATGTGGGTCCTTGAGCAGGGCCCTTAACCCAGCGGGTTCCCCGTGTTCTGACTTCACTTCAGATAAAAACCGGCGGCTGCAAAACCCAACGTTCTAAAGGAACCTACAGATATTTGCACTCTTCTTTTTGCCTGTCACTTACTTCCTGTGGTTTCTTGTTGTTGCAACAAAGAGGAAGGATTTTTGTGCAACGTGTGGTGTCTTTATTTATGTTCTTATTCGTATGTGATATCGGTGGTTCATCTTGCTTACAACGTGACCCTCCAGGGTGGCATTTTCGGATGAGAACCCAATGGAACCCAATGAACCTTCCTGGGAGTCGCTTCTACAATTAATAATAATATTTAACACACAAAAGCCAACAGAGCTGCACTTTTCCACCTGAACCATTGATTGTTGATTCGCCTCATTCAGTTCGGACGATTCCCTTTTTAAAACGCAGTATTCCCTCATCGGCCTCTCGTTGCATGTTGCTCGGTGTACTCTTCCGGGATTCTTCATTCTGAGAACCGTACGTATCTATTCTGTATTTCTGTATGAACCCCGGTGCTGACGGCTGACCTGCCGTTGGGCCGTGTTCTTGTGTTAGGTGATAGTTTGATGTGGATCCTGTGAAGCTCCGGCTCCGTGTGCTACGGTTCTGTGTGGTACGGTTGTTCAGGACGGGGTGCCCGTGCGACCCAAGCGTCATGGTTCCCTCGGTAACCGGAACAACAACGCAGTCAGCAGCCGGGAGCTTCAGAAAAGACTGTGAATATTGAAACATGTATACGTTAAAACAATAAAAATGGGTTCTAATAGTACATTGTTTGCGTTGTGAATTCTTATTAGGGGAATGAAGCTCGGACTACGGTAATTATATTATTATATTATAAAATTCTGTCATTAACTGTCGTTAAGTTTTCCAAACCCCACAGAGTGACTGACAGAGCGACAGACAGGATTCCAGAATGACACGCATAATCTGAGGTAACATTAAACTTACATTATAGAATTTTATATATATATATATATATCAGTGGGGGTTGAATAAATTTGATCACAACTATATATATATCTGGGTGGAGTTTCCATGTTCTCCCCGTGTCCACGTGGGTTTCTAATAATACGTGGGTTTATAATAATAGTAATAATAATAAATTTTATTTCAAGGCGTCTTTCTAACAGCCGAGGACACATAAGTTCTTCTCTTATTAATACGCTCCCCACTAACCTCCCACCGCCTCTCCACCAGGGTTCCACTGCGGTTCCTGTTATCAGCCGTTTAGTCGTTTTAGTGCATTAATCACTTCAGAGAGAACAGCGTTTCCATGCCGTGCAGGCACTTCATCTCAAACCGGACTGTGACAGTAAACAATACGACGGCAACTTAAACAAACTTCAGCTTCTGTTACTTTTCATGTTCCATCAGAACCGAGATACTGAAAAATGCAGGTCGGGTACAAACCACCAGCTTCAGTACAAACCACCAGCTTCTACTGAGCACGGCCTCCATGCAGCAGCAGCTCCACCCCCCTGTGTAAGAAACAGAAGCGGGTGGGGGTGTCATTACCGCGCTCTTTAAGCGGACGGTTGGTGATGTATTTTTGGTCTCTACAGTGAAAGTGAGAAATTGAAGTTGAATTGTGGAATATTAATATTAATTAACTGTTTTGTTTCTTTCCATCTTAAAGAAGGTTTAGGTCCAACACTGGGTTCTTATAGTAGATTTAAGGGGCAATTGTAGATTTCTACTACCCCTTCCAGGCCCCTGCTTGTGACGTTTCCAGCAAACAGTGTGAATGTTCATTTATGTTTAATCAGTCACTTCATAATGTTTTGTTATTGTTATTTTTTAAAACTAATTTCAAACTCGATCTCACCGAAAGGGTGGCACGGTGGCTTAGTGCTTGGCATGTTCTCCTCTCAGCACTAGGGATTCCCGGTTCGAATCCTAATCTGGGTGGAGTTTCCATGTTCTCCCCGTGTCAGCGTGGGTTCCTCCCACAGTCCAAAAACATGGACCAAGTCAATTGAGTTCTCCAAATTGCCCCATATTGAGTGTTTGTGTGTGAGTGTGCGCCCAGTGATAGATTGCCCCCCTGTCCTGGGTGTATCTGCCCAGCGCCCGAGACGTTCTCCCCTGGATGGGCATGGGGAACCCCCCCGCGATCCTAATAGAGGATAAAGCAGAAGATAATGGATGGATGGATGGAAATTGCCCCATATAGAGTGTGTCTGTGTGTGAGTGAGTGTGTGTCCAGTGATAGACTGGCACCCTGTCCTGGTTCTATCTGCCCAGCACCCGAAACGTTCTCCCCTGGATGGGCATGGGGAACCCCACCGCGACCCTAATAGAGGATAAAGCGGAAGATAATGGATGGATTGAATTTGCATGGATATTTTTGTGTTGTTGGTTTTGTAAACAGGCAGCACGGTGGCTTAGTGGTTTAGCATGTTCTCCTCTCAGCACTAGGGATTCCCGGTTCGAATCCCCATCTGGGTGGAGTTTCCATGTTCTCCCCGTGTCCGTGTGGGTTTCCTCCGGGTTCTCCGGTTTCCTCCCACAGTCCAAAAACATGGATCAAGTCAATTGAGTTCTCCAAATTGCCCCATATAGAGTGTGTCTGTGTGAGTGTGTGTGTGTCCAGCGATAGGTTGGCGTCCTGTCCTGGGTGTATCTGCCCAGCGCCCGAGACGTTCTCCCCTGGATGGGCATGGGGAACCCCACCGCGACCCTACTAGAGGATAAAGCGGAAGATCAAACTTGTTGGTAAAACTCATTTATTTTACTTGCTTTACATTCAGACTCTATTTTCTCTTATGTGAAGGATCCAAATACTTTGCAAATGCATGGCTTACATTTTCAGACTTTTTTTTTTTTTTTTTTTTTTTTTTTTTAGATCTGTTTGATCTCAACACCAGGTTTTTGCTCGTGTAAGCAGTTGTGGTGTGAAGATAAGATTGGTGTCGTGACCTTAAGCAGCGTGCAGATGAGTCTATAATAAACAGGCCCGCTGGTTAGCGGTCCCTTCAGCTCACGGCTGGCTGAACCAAACCACAGAGAACCCACGCCTGCAGCGGGGCGTCATGTAGGTCACCCAGCGCTCGGCCGCCGCTGACAGAAAATAAACAGATATGAGGAAAAAGAACGCGCTGCAAACAGGAACTGGCTTTCGATGTGGAGGTAATGACTCGGTCGATCGCAGGTTTGTTCTACACAGAACAAACATACTGACACGACGGAACACCGGTCTGCAGCTAATGAATCAGCTAGGCCAAGAATAACACCGGTTTCCATTACAGGACCTAATTAAAAGGGAAAGTTCGGCCGCTGATCGAAATCTTTCCACGTTTTCACTGTGATTAATTGAGGTTAGGATGTTCCTGGAGATTTGACTTACTGATTTATGTCTCCTACTTTTAGCGAAACCACTTTGTAGTAGTTTGTAATGTAGTTTCAGCTCAGAGGCTGCAACCCCGACTGAAAAAAGAGTTTTCGATAATCAGGCCAGTATGCTTTCACTCGTATTTCCCATGACACCCTCAAACTAATTAATAATCCATCCATCCATTATCTTCCGCTTTAGGACAGGGGGGCAATCCATCACTGGACACACACTCACTCACACAGACACACTCTATATGGGGCAATTTGGAGAACTCAATTGACCTTGAGCCATGTTTTTGGACTGTGGGAGGAAACCGGAGAACCCGGAGGAAACCCACGTGGACACGGGGAGAACATGGAAACTCGAACCGGGAATCCCTAGTGCTGAGAGGAGAACATGCTAACCACTTATCCACTGTGCCGCCCTAATAATAATATTATTATTCATTCATTATCTCCCGCTTTATCCTCTATTAGGGTCGCGGTGGGGTTCCCCATGCCCATCCAGGGGAGAACGTCTCGGGCGCTGGGCAGATACACCCAGGACAGGGCGCCAATCTATCGCTGGGCACACACTCACTCACACAGACACACTCTATATGGGGCAATTTAGAGAACTCATTTAACTTGATCCATGTTTTTGGACTGTGGGAGGAAACCGGAAAACCCGGAGGAAACCCACGTGGACACGGGGAGAACATGGAAACTCCACCCAGATTGGGATTCGAACCAGGAATCCCTAGTGCTGAGAGGAGAACGTGCTAACCACTAAGCCACCGTGCCGCCTAATATTATTATTATTATTATTATTATTATTATTATTATTATAATAGGAGGGCGGCACGGTGTCTTAGTGGTTTAGCATGTTCTCCTCTCAGCGCTAGGGATTCCCGGTTTGAATCCCCATCTGGGTGGAGTTTCCACGTTCTCCCCGTGTCCGCGTGGGTTTTCTCCGGGTTCTCCGGTTTCCTCCCACAGTCCAAAAACATGCATCAAGTCAATTGAGTTCTCCAAATTGCGTGTGTGTGTGTGAGTGTGTGCCCAGCGATAGATTGGCGCCCTGTCCTGGGTGTATCTGCCCAGCGCCCGAGACGTTCTCCCCTGGATGGGCATGGGGAACCCCACCGCGACCCTAATAGAGGATAAAGTGGAAGATAATGAATGCATGAATGTTTATTAAGACATTTTACAAGAACTTTAGTAAACACAGAGAACCCTCCTGTACAAGCAACGTGCAGTTTAATACAGAAATGCGCGCACAGCGCCCTCTACTGCTTCTTATTATCACTGACACCAAACCCACATAGAACCCGAGACTTCGGCGCTACAATACAAGTTTACGTTTTTAATTATTTTTAAATTTACAATATTACATTGACTTAAATTAGATTTACAGAACCTACAAAGAACCCACAGAACTCAAGCCGAAGCGACAGCAGACAGGAGATGTTTAAAGAACCGTTAAAAGAACCGAGGCTCATCCTCCTTCAGCAACAACAGTGAGAACTGTGAGGTAGTTTAAGGTGAGTTTCTTCATCTTATCTTTCATTTTAATATAAATACAGTATGTTTTAATAAAATAGAGAAAATTAGGAAATATTTTTTTTTTAGTTAAAACAAGCTTTGCGAAGACCGTGAATCTTAAATTGGTTTAATCGCCAGATTTTTATTCAGTAATACCGGGGTTTTACCAATAGATGGCAATGTTTCGTCGCTTTTCCCAAATATAAATATAATCAGAAAGTCTATTAAACAGTCTGTTAAAATTAAGACCTGGATATATTCATTCATTAATTATCTTCCGCTTTATCCTCTATTAGGGTCGCGTGGGGTTCCCCATGTCCATCCAGGGGAGAACATCTCGGGCGCTGGGCAGATACACCCAGGACAGGGCGCCAATCCATCGCTGGGCACACACTCACTCACACAGACACACTCTATATGGGGCAATTTAGAGAACTCAATTAACTTGATCCATGTTTTTGGACTGTGGGAGGAAACCGGAGAACCCGGAGGAAACCCACGTGGACACGGGGAGAACATGGAAACTCCACCCAGATGGGGATTCGAACCGGGAATCCCTAGTGCTGAGAGGCGAACGTGCCAACCACTAAGCAACTGTGCCGCCGATCTGGATATAAAAACAGAAAATAAGCATTAATTTAACGACATTATCGTCAATAAAAAGAAATATCTATTAGTTATTAGTTCAATTCATATCCTGACGTTTGGAAAACATTCAATTAGACACAATTGTTAGTTCAAGGATTTAAGAAGGGGGGCCCGGGGCTTAGTGGTTGGCATGTTCTCCTCTCAGCGCTAGGGATTCCCGGTTCGAATCCCAATCTGGATGGAGTTTCCATGTTCTCCCCGTGTCCGCGTGGGTTTCCTCCGGGTTCTCCGGTTTCCTCCCACAGTCCAAAAACATGGATCAAGGTCAATTGAATTCTCCAAATTGCCCCATATAGAGTGTGTGTGTGTGAGAGTGTTTTAACCAGTTTAAGGTTTTTTTCATTTTTTCATTCAATTAAAAATAAATACAGTATGTTTTAATAAAATATAGGAAAATATATGTTTTTAGGAAAAACAGGCTTTGCGAAGACCACGGATCTTAAATTGTTTTAAGCAATACCGGGGTTTTACCAACAGATGGCAATGTTTCATCCATCCATCCATTATCTTCCCGCTTTATCCTCTATCAGGGTCGCGGGGAGGGTTCCCCATGCCCATCCAGGGGAGAACGTTTCGGGTGCTGGGCAGATTCACCCAGGACAGGGCACCAATCCATCGCTGGGCACACACTCACTCACACAGACACAATCTATATGGGGCAATTTGCAGATTTCAATTGACCTTGATCCATGTTTTTGGACTGTGGGAGGAAACCAGAGAAACAGTCTGTTAAAATGAAGACCTGGGTGTAAAAACACACCCTAAGCATTTTTTGCTGACAGTCAATAAAAACATGTATTTCTTATTTATTAGTTTAATTCATATCCTGGCGTTTGGAAAACATTCAATTAGTTCAAGGATTTAAGGAAACTTTTTTTGTCATTCACATCACATTCTGTACATGAGGTGTCATGAACTTCCAGTCTCACGATGCCAGCTTCACCCAAACCGCAATATTTATACAATAATTTACACTTTAAAAAAGAAGAGCTGAGAAGAAAAAAGGCAGAAGTATATGTATATAAATAATCCAGAATTTAAAGATTATAAATCAGATTTTAGAGATTATAAATCAGAATTTAAAGATTATAAATCAGATTTTAGAGATTATAAATCAGAATTTAAAGATTATACATCAGAATTTAGAGATTATAAATCAGAATTAAAGATTACAAATCAGATTTTAGAGATTATAAATGAGAATTTAAAGATTATAAATCAGAATTAAAGATTACAAATCAGAATTTAAAGATTATACATCAGAATTTAGAGATTATAAATCAGAATTTAAAGATTATACATCAGAATTTAGAGATTATAAATCAGAATTTAAAGATTATAAATCAGAATTTAAAGATTATAAATCAGAATTTAAAGATTATAAATCAGATTTTAAAGATTATAAATCTGAATTTAAAGATTATAAATCAGAATTTAGAGATTATAAATCAGAATTTAGAGATTATAAATCAGAATTTAGAGATTATAAATCTGAATTTAAAGATTATAAATCAGATTTTAGAGATTAAAAGAATTCTGAGATTAAAAGTCAGAATTCTGAGTTACTTATACTACTTATAAAAAAAATAAGATTCATAACACGCACAATTCATTACACCGTGTATTTTTTGTTTTATCTATTACTATATACTGTTTAAAGTATTTAACGGGGATGGCACGGTGTCTTAGTGGTTTAGCATGTTCTCCTCTCAGCACTAGGGATTCCCGGTTCGAATCCCAATCTGGGTGGAGTTTCCATGTTCTCCCCGTGGCTTAGTGGTTGGCATGTTCTCCTCTCAGCACTAGGGATTCCCGGTTCGAATCCCAATCTAGGTGGAGTTTCCATGTTCTCCCCGTGTCCGCGTGGGTTTCCTCCGGGTTCTCCGGTCTCCTCCCACAGTCCAAAAACATGGCTCAAGGTCAATTGAATTCTCCAAATTGCCCCATATAGAGTGCCCAGCTCCCGAAACGTTCTCCCCTGGATGGGCTTCGTATTAAAATGGCCCTTTACACTTCCTAGCGCTCTTGATCAAGTGCACTTGATCTATATGAGCTTTGCTTTATACTCTCCCTACAATGCCCTGAAAAAAACGATCACGACTGACTGTCCGGTCACGTCCCAAACGAATTCACGCGCCCTTATAACAACGCACTATGTAGCTGAAGACATAGTGAGGTTCTATGCAAAGCTAGTGCACTTCATTACAACAAAGTAGGGAGTTTAGGATACCGCCCTGTGCTTTGCGTTATTGAACGAAAATGGCGGACCGGACGCCTGGCGGGACGCCTCGGTCCAGCTCAAAGGTAGATTTATTAACCTTTAAATGGGTTTTACGTGTTATAAATATTAATATTGAGCACACAGTGTTATGTGTGTTATATTTTATTGTCGCTTTTCGCGGTGCGTTGTGTAAACAGCTGCGTCTGCAGAGGAAACACAGAAGACGTTGCCGTTTAGCTAACAGGCTAACAGTAGCTTTTTATATAAAATGTACATACAATAATAAATCTAAAATATAGAATATTTTATAAAGAATTTTCTCATTCAAATTAAAATAGACCCAATTTAAAGTCTAGGGGAGTGGAAGAGCGTTGTTTATTAGTTCGCTTGCGGTCACGTTTCTTTGATTTATTGTACGTGTGTGATTTTATTATTTTATTTTATTGTTGTTCTAAACAGATTTATGTCATGAGGGTTCGTTCAAACGAAAAATAAAAAAATAATAAATAATAAAATACGTTTTGGCTTTAATTCTCCACAATACTGTTGTGTTTGATTCTGCAATCAGAACTGAGGTTTCCGATGAGAACATGTCATTTAAATCGAGATGGTTTGTCTGATTAAATCGATTAAAACGTTATCTTTATTTAAATGTATATTTATTATGTTTTGAATGCAGAGCTGTCAGTTTTTCGTTTGCCAATGTTCTGAATGATTTCAGAAGGTGACGTCACTCACATGACGTATGTTGTTCAAGGACTGAATCTACGAAGTTTAGACACAAACCCCCCCCCCTCTGTCTGTTTCCTCCATTATCATATTACATTTACATTTACATTTGGTCATTTATTGGACGCTTTTATCCAAAGCGACTTACAAGGTGAGCACAGGGTTCATCACAACATCCCTGGAGCAATGAGGGTTAAGGGTCTTGCTCAAGGACCCACACTGGTAACTTCAGTGGACCTGGGATTTGAACCACCAACCTTCAGATCGATAGCCCAACGCCCTAAACACTGAGCTACCGCTCCCTACCACTCCGGTTCAGATGTTTTAATTCAGTCTCATTGATCTGGCTGTTCAGCAATCAAACTGTAGGCTTCCATCTTTGTGTGAACACATTGGGGAAGGCCCGTTATTACATTTGCATTACATTTGTTCATTTATTGGATGCTTTTATCCAAAGTGACTTACAAGGTGAGCACAGGGTTCATCACAACATCCCTGGAGCAATGAGGGTTAAGGGTCTTGCTCAAGGACCCACATTGGTAACTTTAGTGGACGTTCACAACATCCCTGGCGCAATGAGGGTTAAGGGTTTTGCTCAAGGACCCACACTGGTAACTTCAGTGGACGTTCTGTCTTCTTTGTTTTGTTAGTTCTCTGTTGGTCAGGAGCATCACAGAACAGGTGGTGGATTTGAATTTGGGTGGTGGATTGTTTATTGTCAGTTCTGCAGTGACATTTTAGAGTGAAGTGTGTAGGACCAACTTAAGTTCTCAATCATCAGTCACTTTGAACCTCTGCTTTAAAGTTACATTTACATTTACATTTGGTCATTTATTGGACGCTTTTATCCAAAGCGACTTCCAAGGTGAGCACAGGGTTAATCACAACATCCCTGGAGCAATGAGGTTTAAGGGCCTTGCTCAAGGACCCACACTGGTAACTTCAGTGGACCTGGGATTTGAACCCCCAACCTTTAGATTGAAAGCCCAACGCCCTGACCACTGAGCTACCTCTCCCACATATAGATAGACTTTGTAGTTTTATAATTCCAGACTGTAGTCCATCTGTCTTCTTCGTTTTGTTAGTCCCCTGTTGGTTCTCTGTTGGTCAGGAGCATCACAGAACAGGTGGTGGATTTGAATTTGGGTGGTGGATTGTTTATTGTCAGTTCTGCAGTGACATTTCAGAGTGAAATGTGTAGGACCAACTAAAGTTCTCAATCATTTCAATCATCAGTCACTTTGAACCTCTGCTTTAAAGTTACATTTGCATTACATTTGGTCATTTATTGGACGCTTTTATCCAAAGCGACTTACAAGGTGAGCACAGGGTTCATCACAACATCCCTGGAGCAATGAGGGTTAAGGGCCTTGCTCAATGACCCACACTGGTAACTTCAGTGGACCTGGGATTTGAACCCCTGACCTTCAGATTGATGGCCCAACACCCTGACCACTGAGCTATTGCTTAAAGTTATTGCTGCTGCAGGATTGGAGTTTTTTTAAAGCATGTTTTTGCTCCAAAGAATATTTTGTGCAATAGGCAGAAGTCAGGCTTAAGCAGAAAAAGCCCCTCCCTAAACACTTCCCACAAAATTGGATACATACCATAGGTTCTATACACTTACACACAACAATAGGACTTAGAACGCCCTTGAATTCATCGATTAAGGTGTGTGTCTCAATACCTTTGTCCATATAGTGCATAATTCATTAACATAATTCGTTATGACGGGTGTTGTATTTGTGTTCATTGTCATGCTGGACAATAAATTCCTAGCCAAACATGCACCCTCCATGTGAAGGCCATTTATTTAGATTAATTTACCAATTGAATTTGCAGAACATTTATCAAACCTGGACTTTTGGTGAAAAAAACTATTGACAAACTATGAAAGGTTAATGTCAAATTATGACCCAACATTTTAGCGACTGCGTACATCATGCTGCATCCCAATCCATGTGTTTTTTTTTTATTATTTTTTTTTTTAGGTCTGTAGTGGTGTGACAAAGTGTTTCTTTTTGTCATTTTCAGCTGAATAATTTTAAATATCAAGTCCCTAATCTGCGGCACGGTGGCTTAGTGGTTGGCATGTTCTCCTCTCAGCACTAGGGATTCCCGGTTCGAATTGGGATCTGGATGGAGTTTCCATGTTCTCCCCATGTCCGTGTGGGTTTCCTCCGGGTTCTCCGGATTCCTCCCACAGTCCAAAAACATGGTTCAAGTCAATTTTCCAAATTGCCCCATATAGAGTGTGAGTGAGTGTGTGCCCAGTGATAGATTGGCGCCCTGTCCTGGGTGTATTTGCCCAGCGCCCGAAACGTTCTCCCCTGGATGGGCATGGGGAACCCCCCTGCGACCCTAATATAGGATCAAGTGGAAGAAGATGGATGGATGGAGTCCCTAATCTTGTGACATTGTTATTTTCTTTCAGGCTTTACTGGAAAGTAAATTAAAAGCCTTCAGTATTGGAAAGATGGCTGTCGCGAAACGAACTCTAAGTAAAAAGGAGCAGGATGAACTGAAGAAAAAGGTGAGCTGTTTTAAATCTAAAATGTATTCAACGTCGTTAATCACACGTCATTCATCTGTTTTTAAAAGAAACGGTTGAGCGCCATTTAATCAGTTCAACATGCTGAACCTGAGTTTTAATGATGTCCACAGTTCAATTAAAATCACATGAGGAAGCAAAGTTTCTGCAATTTGTACTTTATCATTAACAGGAGGATGAAAAAGCGGCTGCGGAGATCTATGAGGAGTTCCTGGCTGCTTTTGAGGGGGGAGAGGGCAGAGTGAAGACCTTCGTACGGGGAGGCATAGCCAACGCTACGAGAGGTAAGTATCAGGAAAAGCATGGAGGCTGTCAATGAATCCACTGTAGAGAATATTACATGATAAATATTCAACGAGATGCAGCATCTGCCTTGGAGAAGCGCTGCTTGCATTTGCAGTAAATTAATTGGAGATGCTGACATGTTCTGAAAATCCTGTTCCATCCCGTCCCGAGAAAGACGTTATAGTTTATAGTAATAAAATCAGTACCAAGGCCAGAAGCACAAAATAGCACTTCAAGGTCAAGTTATTTATTTCTGTCGCGCTTTTTACAACAGTACATTGTCACAAAGCAGCTTTACAGAATGAAAAGCCTTTAAACCCCTAAAGAGCAAGCCGAAGCGACAGTGGCAAGACAAAACTCCCTTTTATGTTGTTATTCAAGGAAGAAACCTTGGGAGGACCGAGACTCAGTGGGGGACTCATCCTCCTTGAGCGGCCAGGCAGCGACAACAGTGTAGGACAGCCATGTACAGATATTAAACAAATGGAAAAACTCTAACAACTGGAAAACTATATGTGAGTCCATTAGGGGGCGTCCTGCAGGACCGCCTTGTCAGGTTCTATCTAGTATTCGTCAGCAGAGCCATGGATGAAGATCTCCAGGAAGCCGGTCACACCTCAAAAGAAACAGACAAGGAAGGCAGTTAGAGCTAATAATAAAGCACGGTATTTAATTAATAAGTAATTGATTGACACAGTGCATCATGTGACTCCGGCATCACTGACTAGAGCAGCAGAACTAAAAGAGGCAGATACTGCAGGGTACATAGTTGAGATGGTGCCCCGGAACAGCATCATTTCAGCGCCACACCCCCCCCATTAATGATGAGGTGGGTGAAGAGGTGAAACGCCAGCATACACTGATCACAGATTACCCCCCAACACAGCCAAGCCTGAGACCTACATCTTTATCTACAGGGGATTAATTAAACGCCAGATTAAATAAATGTGATTTTAATTAATTTTTAAAGATTAATAGTGATTCAGAATCACGAACAGTAACTGGAAGGCCATCCCAAAGTTGAGGAGCACTTACGGGTTCATGTTAATAAAACCTCTAAATCACTTAACTTTGTGGCATTAAGGATTATTCACTAAAAGTTATGAAGCTGGTCAAATTCTCAGGTGAACCTAGGTCTATGAGGGTATTCCCCACATGTTACTCCACCTTCACCAGCCTTAACTGTTGAGCCCTGACAAATAGGGGTCATGTGTTATAAGCTCGAGTGCTTTATTTACCCACTGATGCCTTGCCATCCGGGTTTCCTCACACAGTGAAGGTCGGCAGACCGTAAAGAGCCGTCAACAGCCATCGGACATCTGTTCTCCAACATTTTATTTAGCTGCACTTTGCATCACTGTGCACAGTGCAGAGCTTGTTTGATGTTTGAGCAGAGCTTGCTATTTGACACGCATGTTAAACGGCTGTCGAGATCTTGTTTTTTTTCACTTGAGGAATATCAGTAAACTGAGGTCTATAGTAGGGGTGAGCTGCAATATTCGCTGATTCGACGATTCGATTCGGAGAACCGTAGTCGACTATGAACCTCATAGTCGAATGTACCATTTTGACCACATGGGGGTGTCCATGGCTGCTGCTAAGCATTAGTGTTACACATACTCACTCACTCACGCCCCGCTTCCTCTCCCTCCGCGCCGCACACGCCCACTCCTTCATGTATACAGTCACGTCACACGCCGCTCCGCACACACCTACTTTCCCTTGTAAACAAACACACCCCTCTTCTCCACGTGCTGCTCCACACTCGCCCATTCACACACCGGTTCCTCATTTGGCTCGGGATCGCTCACCCTCTCCAGACTATTAGTTACAGGTGTGCACTTCGGCTGGAGAGACTACTTTAGCCGCCGTCCCGGACTCTTCAGCGCAGAGTTTTGATTGTTCATCTGATGGTTGGTCTGATTGTGTTCCGCTGCACGGGTGGTCACGGAGTGCGTCTAGACTCGGTGTGCCGCTGCCGCTCGCACTCCACGCCTGAGCTCGGTTCGGTTTCCTAATTTCTAGAAAAAAGAAAAACAAAAAAAAAGGTTTTCTTTTGTTAGAAAAACAAGTAAAATATATAAAAAAAATCTTTTTTAAAAACTACGCTTATAGCGCCATCTTGTGGTGAAATTTTAACTGATTCGACTATCAGTCGACTATAGGGAAAATCTGACGAATCAGATTCGACTACGAAAATTTGTAGTTGAATACAGCCCTAGTCTATAGTTTCAAACGCAGAACTAGAGATGCTGGTACATGCGTTTATCTCATCTCGTGTAGACCACTGCAATGTCCTGTTTTCCTCTCTCAGCATGTCTGCTCGTAGCCGGTTGCAGTTCATTCAAAATGCTGCTGCTAGACTGCTGACAAAAGCAAACAAACATTCTCACATAACCCCACTTTTAGTATCCCTGCACTGGCTTCCTGTTGAATACCAGATTTATTTAAAAATTTTAACTCCCCCCCCCCCGACCCTAATATAGGATAAAGCAGAAGATAATTCTGTGGAGTTCACCACTGCAAAATGGTGGAACGACCTTCCCAACTCTGTCCGTAAGGCAGAATCTCTAAACAGTTTTAAGAAACTACTTAAGACGCATCTATTTACCAAATACCTGTTATAAAAAAAAAAAAAAAAAAAAAAAAAAAAAAGTATATAGTTGGTTTTCTCCATGGCTTCTGACTTGTGGTGTTCTCATTTGTAAGTCGCTTTGGATAAAAGCGTCTGCTAAATGACTAAATGTAAATGTAAATAATGAATGAATGAATGAATGAATGTGTATATAGCTGATAAATGATGAAAAACCTGCAATGAAACTTTAGTCTTTAGTAATATTTGCTTCTTACAGATGAATCTGCGGCTGATGAGAAGAAAGGAAAGCTCTACAAACCCAAATCCAAAGTACAGGAGACAAAAAGTTTACTCCCTCTGGAGCCGCCATCACAGTTTGTAGCGCTAGACAAACGGAGTGTAGGTTTTATTTGTTTTGGTTTTTTTTTTGTCCCCCCTCAAAGCAGCACCTGTACTCAATCTAAAGTATGATTTCTGTTTTCCAGACGTCGAAAAAAGGCGAGAAGGAGAAGAAAAAGAGCAACTTGGAGCTTTTTAAGGAAGAGCTGAAAATGTACGTCTTCTCTCCTGAGCAGAGAAAAGAAATACTGCTCCAGAGGGTTTGAACAGCATCACAGCTTCTCATCGCGTGTGTGTGTGTGTGTGTGTGTGTGTGTGTGTGTGTGTGTGTGTGTGTGTGTGTGTGTGTGTGTGTGTGTGTGTGTGTGTATATATATGTGTATGTTTGTGTGTATGTGTATGTGTGGGTGTGTGTATGTATATGTATGTATGTTTGTGTGTATATGTATGTATGTATATGTGTGTGTTTGTGTGCGTGTGTGTGTGTGGTGTGTGTATGTATGTATGTGTTTGTGTGTGTGTGTGTATGTGTATGTATGTGTGTGTATGTATGTGTGTGTATGTTTGTATGTATGTATGTATGTGTGTGTGTGTGTGTGTGCGTGCGTGTATGTATGTATGTATATATGTGTGTGTGTGTGTGTGTGTGTATGTATGTGTGTGTGTGTGTGTGTGTGTGTGTGTGTGTGTGTGTATGTGTGTGTGTGCGTGCGTGCGTGCGTGCGTGTATGTGTATGTGTGTGTGTGCGTGCGTGTATGTATGTATGTGTATGTATGTATGTGTGTGTGTGTGTGTGTGTGTATGTATATATATATATAGGATACAAGAGGAACGGGATGAACGACACCGGCTGAAGGGACGAGTTAGTCGATTCGAACCTTTACCCAACGCTGAGGGGAGGAGGTCGTGTAAGTGAAGGAGCTGCTGAGATTTATATCTAATCTGGAAAAAAATATTAGGGAACTGGGTGTAAGTGTGTGGGTGGGACTGGGGTGCGAGTGCGAGGGTTTAATTTAAGCCTCATGTCACATCCATCCATTATCTTCCGCTTTATCCTCTATCAGGGTCGCGGTGGGGTTCCCCATGCCCATCCAGGGGAGAACGTTTCGGGCGCTGGGCAGATACACCCAGGACAGGGGAGCAATCTATCACTGGACACGGGGAGAACATGGAAACTCCACCCAGATGGGGATTCGAACCTGGAATCCCTACTGCTGAGAGGAGAACATGCTAACCACCAAGCCACCTCATGTTACAGTAAACTGCAAATCAACTTTTTAAAGAAGATAGCAAAGTATTTTAAGCCACTCTCCTTGCACTGCCCATGTGATCTGTCTGTCATATTTAATGTAGTATTATTGTAAAGCCGGCGGCACGGTGGCTTAGTGGTTAGCATGTTCTCCTTTCAGCACTAGGGATTCCCAGTTCGAATCCCCATCTGGGTGGAGTTTCCATGTTCTCCCCGTGTCTGCGTGGGTTTCCTCCGGGTTCTCCGGTTTCCTCCCACAGTCCAAAAACATGGATCGAGTCAATTGAATTCTCCAAATTGCCCCATATAGAGTGTGTCTGTGTGAGTGAGTGTGTGCCCAGCGATGGATTGGCGCCCTGTCCTGGGTCTATCTGCCCAGCGCCTGAGACGTTCTCCCCTGGATGGGCATGGGGAACCCCACCGCGACCCTAATAGAGGATAAAGTGGAAGATAATGAATGAATGAAGTATTGTAAAGCCCTGCTATGTTTCGGGTCTTAACTGCTGTAGTGCTAGGTGTTGATGAGGGAAGAAAAAGCTGGTGGTGCAACATTGATTCAGTTCAGGATTTTTTTATGATATAAATAATCTTTACTCTGCTCTCTGCTTCTTTCAGCTGATGGTTCTTCACGAAGAAACCGTCCATCCAGCGGTAATCCTGCTTTATATGCCGTGTCGTGATCACCTGATCGTTCTGCTGTGAATGAATGAATGAATATGGAGGATTGGAGCCCTGCCGGTGAACCAGATGTGTGTGTGTGTGTGTGTGTGTGTGTGTGTGTGTGTGTGTGTGTGTGTGTGTGTGTGTGTGTGTGTGTGTTTCAGTTCTGGATGACTCGGCTCCAGGTTCACATGACGTGGGAGACCCAACGACCACAAACCTGTATCTAGGAAATATAAATCCTCAGGTAATTTCTCTCCTGTGTTTCATCAGTAGTGTTTTCGGTTCTGAGCAGTGTGACCTTTAACTCTAACATTTTAAAAATACTTCAGTAATCGTCCTTGATGAGAAAGACAAAACACAGAGGAACATGAGTGCCGTATTAGTCACTTTTTTCAGTTGTATGTGTGTGTGTGTGTGTGTGTGTGTGTGTGCGCACGCGCGCGTGTGTGTATGTGTGTGTATGTATGTGTGTGTATGTGTGTTCCATGTTCTCCCCGTGTCTGCGTCAGTTTTTGTTACTAAAAACCCCATTTAGACCCAGAGTGCAAAATATAGCATAAGTACAAGCCCCAGGGCGGCACGGTGGCTTAGTGGTTAGCACGTTCTCCTCTCAGCGCTAGGGATTCCTGGTTCGAATCCCCATCTGGGTGGAGTTTCCATGTTCTCCCCGTGTCTGCGTGGGTTTCCTCCGGGTTCTCCGGTTTCCTCCCACAGTCCAAAAACATGGATCAATTCAATTGAGTTCTCCAAATTGCCCCATATAGAGTGTGTCTGTGTGAGTGAGTGTGTGCCCAGCAATAGATTGGCGTCCTGTCCTGGGTGTATCTGCCCAGCGCCCGAGACGTTCTCCCCTGGATGGGCATGGGGAACCCCACCGCGATAAAGCGGAAGATAATGAAGGAATGAAAAGTCCCTGTGCATTGTGGGACATCAATCGCAAGATAATAAATAAGCCAGACTCACCATAAGCCTAATAATTAAAATTTTGTATACATTATATATATATATATATATATATATATATATATATATATATATATATATATATATATATATATATATATATATATATATATTTTTTTTTTTTTTTTTTTTTTTTTTTTTTTTACCTGTCATGTCTGGTAGCTTTTGCAATCTGAATGGTAATCTGACTGCACTGATGTTCATACATGTTTGCTTTTACGTTTTTTACAGGAACAGTTCTACAGATTATTGAAGTTTATTCCTGTTAATTGTGCTTTTATTTGATTGATTTGAATT
Source organism: Corydoras sp. C115 (assembly GCA_019802505.1). Classification (NCBI taxonomy): domain Eukaryota; kingdom Metazoa; phylum Chordata; class Actinopteri; order Siluriformes; family Callichthyidae; genus Corydoras; species Corydoras sp. C115. The sequence goes on along the minus strand of JAFMOC010000148.1, from coordinate 1,843,172 downwards.
ATTCAGCCAATGCAAAACATTTTGTCTTCATTATAGATGAACGAGGAGATGCTGTGCCAAGAGTTTGGACGTTACGGTCCCTTAGCAAGTGTGAAGATCATGTGGCCAAGGACCGACGAAGAGCGAGCCAGAGAGAGGAACTGTGGGTTTGTAGCCTTCATGCTGAGGAAAGATGCCGAACGAGCTCTTAAACACCTAAATGGTACGTTCACACGAATTCATCCGACTGATTCTTTAATCCTGTGTTCTTCTTTAGAAGTTAATGTACTCACCTAAATTTTGTAGAAGGTGCTTGACGTAAAAAAAATGTTGAAAAAGAGCTCATTAGTATTTTAAACAGAAATTTTTAAAAAGTTTTTAGGAAGTTTTAAGCAAAAATGCTGAATCCACCCTAAGTAAATTTTAAATATGTCCCAGTTTATGTTGGGACGGTCAGTCCGACCTCCGACATGATGCAATTTAGTTTCCTAAGCAACATCATTTTCCATCCATCCATTATCTTCCACTATCTATTCACTACTAGGGTCGTGGGAGGGTTCCCCATGCCCATCCAGGGGAGAACGTTTCAGGCGCTGGGCAGATACACCCAGGACAGGACGCCAATCTATTACTGGATACACACTCACACACACAGACAGACACGCACACAAACACACTCTACATGGGGCAATT
>JAFMOC010000148.1:1785000-1837500 GCA_019802505.1 Corydoras sp. C115 | reverse complement strand
CTCTCAGCGCTAGGGATTCCAGGTTCGAATCCCCATCTGGGTGGAGTTTCCATGTTCTCCCCGTGTCTGCGTGGGTTTCCTCCGGGTTCTCCGGTTTCCTCCCACAGTCCAAAAACATGGATTAAGTCAATTGAATTCTCAAAAATTGCCCCATATAGAGTGTGTCTGTTTGAGTGAGTGTGTGCCCAGCGATGGATTGGCACCCTGTCCTGGGTCTATCTGCCCAGCGCCCGAGACGTTCTCAAGCTGCAGGCTAGTTATGGACATCCTTATTCTGCTTAGACCCTACATGCCAAATATGGGCGTAGTGAGGCCTACAGAATTCATTCATTCATCCATTATCTCCCGCTTTATCCTCTATTAGGGTTGCGGTGGGGTTCCCCATGCCCATCCAGGGGAGAACGTCTCGGGCGCTGGGCAGATACACCCAGGACAGGGTGCTCTATATGGTGTAATTTTTGAGAATTCAATTGACTTGATCCATGCTTTTGGACTGTGGGAGGAAACCGGAGAACCCGGAGGAAACCCACGTAGACACGGGGAGAACATGGAAACTCCACCCAGATGGGGATTCGAACCAGGAATCCCTAGCGCTGAGAGGAGAACGTGCCAACCACTAAGCCACCGTGCCGCCATTGGCCTACAGAATAATAAACTGTTTTAAAAGTCTATTCATGATTCAGCGTCCATTCCTCTGCCTTTATTAAATAATACCAATTATATTAAATCAGAAGTTTATTAATCCCTGGTGGAAAATTGCAGATTTAAATAAGAAGAAGAGCTTTGTTTTAGTCATATTAATTTTGGTTATACTCGTATTACACGCTTACATGACTTTTATTATGTAAAATTTTATTATCCATCAAAATATGAGTCTTTAATAATAATATTTTTTATTTTCAGGTTTTTATTTGAGAATCAGAGTCCAGCTCATGTGTACTACAGGTGGAAGCTCTTCTCCATTCTGCAGGTCTGTTTTACTCATAACACAGCTTATTGTGCTTTTATGTGGTTTAAAGATGACTAGGGGTGAGCTGCAATATTCGCTGATTCGACCATTCGATTCGGAGAACCGTAGTCGACTATGAACCTCATAGTCGAATGTACCATTTTGACCACATGGGGGCGCCCATGGCTTCTGCTAAGCATTATTTTTTACATGAAATGTCTTTGTTTTCGTTATATATATAGCCTTTTGTCAAATAAAATCATCCTAATTTCTAGAAAAACAAAAAAAAAAAGGTTTTCTTTTGTTAGAAAAACAAGTAAAATATATGAAAAAAATATATTTTTTAAAAACTACGCCCTTAGCGCCATCTTGTGGTGAAATTTTAACTGATTCGACTATCAGTCGACTATAGGGAAAATCTGACGAATCAGATTCGACTATGAAAATCTTTAGTTGAAGACACCCCTAAAGATGACTTTGTGATCTGAGGTGAAAATATGGAGAGTTGGACGTGTTTATAGTGCCAGTCAAAAGTTTGGACACGCCTCCTTTTTGCTTCACTTAGTGTGCATGATCTCAGTTCCCTTTACTGTACAGATGGACTTTGTAGTTCTTAATTCCAGACTGTAGTCCATCTGTTTGTGTTCTACATACTGTGTACGTCCCCTTTACTTTGTTCTAATGGTCAGAACCCCAATAGTACCCCCACAGAGCAGGGATTATTGGGTGGGTGCATTAGTCCTATCCCAGCAGTGTCACTGAGGTGGAGAAATGAAACTACAGCAGCACTGCTGCACTAGAACCCCCTCACCACATCAGTGTCACTGCAGAACTGACCATAAACAATCCACCACCCAAATTACACCTGATCAATAGAGAACAGAGAACCAACAGGGGACTAACAACAACAAAAAAAAAATACAATGTGCGCCTACAGTTTTAGTCAAAGCTTTGGCCACGCCAATTTATTGCTCCACTTATTGTCCATGTTCTCAGTTCCCTTTACAGTAAAGATGGACTCTGTAGTTCTATAATTCCAGACTGCAGTCCATCTGTTTGGGTTCTACAGTACATACTGTGTACGTCCCCTTTACTCTGTTCTAATGGTCAGAACCCCAATAGTACCACCACAGAGCAGGGGTTATTTGATGGGTGCGTTATTCCTATCCCAGCAGTGTCACTGAGGTGTTTAAATGAAACTGCAGCAGCACTGCTGCACTAGAACCCACCTCACCACATCAGTATCACTGCAGAACTGACCATAAACAGTCCACCACCCAAATTACACCTGACCAATAGAGAACAGAGAACCAACAGCAAAGAACACAGATGGACTACAGTCTGGAATTGTAAAACTACAAAGTCCATCTATATGATAAGTGGAGGAAATAGATGATGGAGCAAGAAGGGGGCGTGGCCTAACTTTTGACTGGTACTGTGTGTAATTGCTGTTATAATGATTTGTGTGCTGATACGGAATCTTCTTGCAGGGAGACTCTCCTACCAAGTGGAAGACGGAGGACTTTCGGTTGTTTAGAAATGGTTCATTCTGGCGCCCCCCTCCTTTAAACCCCTACCTTCATGGTGCCACAGAAGAGGATGAGGAGAAAGAGGATGAAGAAGAAGAATCAAGTAAAAAGGGATCACTGAAAGACGAGTATGTCTTTTTTAAATTTATTTTATTAAAAGAATTTATTTATTTAATGTTTTTCAGGTAGCTTAGTGGTTTAGCATGTTCTCCTCTCAGCAATAGGGATTCCCGGTTCGAATCCCCATCTGGGTGGAGTTTCCATGTTCTCCCCATGTCCGCGTGGGTTTCCTCCGGGTTCTCCGGTTTCCTCCCACAGTCCAAAAACATGGATAAAGGCAATTGAGTTCTCCAGATTGCCCCATATAGAGTGTGTGCGTGAGTGAGTGTGTATCCAGTGATACATTGGCGCCCTGTCCTGGGTGTATCTGCCCAGCCCACAAAACGTTCTCCCCTGGATGGGCATGGGGAACCCCACCGCGACCCTAATAGAGGATAAAGCGGAAGAATAATGGATGAATGAATATATGTTTTTCAGGAGAGGTTTTGTTTGTCGCTGTGTGTGACGGTCTCCACATCCAATTAGTGAAATGTTATTTTGTTTTTTGTTAATTTATAGTATCATTTTACTAAATTCTTTTTATTATAGTTAGTTTATAATAATTTAATTGACATGTAAAAGGGGGGCGGCACGGTAGCTTAGTGGTTAACATGTTCTCCTCTCAGCACTAGGGATTCCCAGTTCGAATCCCCATCTGGGTGGAGTTTCCATGTTCTCCCCGTGTCTGCGTGGGTTTCCTCCGGGTTCTCCGGTTTCCTCCCACAGTCCAAAAACATGGATAAAGGCAATTGAGTTCTTCAAATTGCCCCATATAGAGTGTGTCTGTGTAAGTGAGTGTGTGTGTCCAGTGATAGATTGGTGCCCTGTCCTGGGTGTATCCGCCCGACACGCCCTCCCCTGGATGGGCATGGGGAACCCCCCCCCCATGACCCTAATAGAGGATAAAGCAGAAGATAGTGGATGGATAGACATGTAAAAGGGGTTTTTTGTAATAAAGCGTCCCACTGGTTTCTCCTCACATAATATTTGTGTATTTCCGGCACTGATTTTCATTATCTTTCGTGTCCTTTTGTCAGCATGAAACCAGTGTGTGGCAGCAGCCTGCTCAGGGGGGTGTGGGTAGAGTAATTAATGCCACCTGCCGTAGGTTCCGGTAACATTCTGTGTGCTGGTCTTTGAGGCGGAGGCGGCAAACAGAGCAGCGGCGTCTCAATTCCGTCGCCGGCATGTTCCGTTCACATGTTGATTCATGTGATCTGTTCATAAACACCACACAGCTTCTGTCTGCCTGTGTTTCATCAGATACCTGCACACAAACAATTACCAGCACGCCAGGTGCATTAATTACCTTTCCCACTCACGTGGTTCAGCTTTCCCTCCTGTGTAGTGTCCATTAGTCCACACTGCTGTCACTGAGTGTGTTTTTCTGTCAGTTCCTGCATTTGTCCTGATTGTAATTCATGTAGCGACCACACGATTAAATACTCGTCTTTTTAAAGACATAAAGCATCTTTGAGAAGCCTAAAGGGCTAAAGGGATGTGAGTCTGAGGACCAGATCTGGGCTTTATGGTGGACGAGGCGACGCTGTCGGTTGAAATCATCAGTTTGGCTTTTTGGGCATTTTGTCAGTTACCGGATTAAATGTTGAAAAAAACAGTGGGGCATTTTAAAACAGCCCTTGTGTGTGTTCTCAAAGTGCCGTTCCCAAAACAGAATAGCTCAGATTCTAGAACTTCCTTTATCAAAAGTACGAAGCTGTAAGGTTTATATAATAACTTCCATCCATCCATTATCTTCCGCTTTATCCTCTATTAGGGTCGCGGTGGGGTTCCCCATGCCCATCCAGGGGAGAACGTTTCGGGCGCTGGGCAGATACACGCAGGACGCCAATCCATCGCTGGGCACACATTCACTCACACAGACACACTCTATATGGGGCAATTTGGAGAACTCAATTGACTTGATCCATGTTTTTGGACTGTGGGAGGAAACCGGAGAACCCGGAGGAAACCCACGCGGACACGGGGAGAACATGGAAACTCCACCCAGATTGGGATTCGAACCGGGAATCCCTAGCGCTGAGAGGAGAACATACCAACCACTAAGCCACCCACTTATGTAATAACTTAAATATGAACATGTTAAATCTGAAGCTCTAACAAATATTACGTGATGCTGTTCATACATAAATCACTTTACTGGGTGGATCGTGGCTATGTCTTTGAACTAATCATCTGTACAGTATTAATAAAGGTCCAGATTCCCTGATCAGATGTCCCCCCCCCATAGAAACTGGGCTTTACTGCACGTTATGAAGTCATTAATGAACAGAACCTACACCGTGTGATGGAATTACATGGGTTATAGGAAAGTTCCATTCCATCCATCCATTAGTAAATGAGTAAAGCTTCTTTTTATAAGATTTGTTCCATACAAGGAGAGCGAAATAAAACGGTGGGTGCGCGTCTATTGAGAAGGTCCCAATTGAAAGTTCCAAAAAGAAAAGAGGAAAACATCTCAGGGGATGTCTGTGGTAAGGAATTACATGGGATACCCAGGAAAAATGTAAGCCGGCACCAATATTCCCATCCTGGGCACACACTTTCCACTCACACACAGACAACACTCTATATGGGGCAATTTGGAGAACTCAATTGACCTTGATCCATGTTTTTTTGGACTGTGGGAGGACACACACAAGTAGAACCCGGAGGAAACCCACGCGGACACCCGGGGAGAACATGGGAAACTCCGACCCCAGATTGGGATTCGAACCGGAATTAGCGGCTGAGGGCGAACAATACCAAACCACTAAAGGTAATAACTTAAATATGAACATGTTAAATCTGAAGCTCTAACAAATATTACGTGATGCTGTTCATACATAAATCACACTGTGGATCAGGGATGTCTTTAACTTCATCTGTACAGTATTAATAAAGGTCCAGATGTCCCTGATCAGATGTCCCCCCCCCATAGAAACTGGGCTTTACTGCACGTTATGAAGTCATTAATGAACAGAACCTACACAGTGTGATGGAATTACATGGGTTATAGGAAAGTCCATTCCATCCATCCATTATCTTCTGCTTTATCATATATTAGGTTCGCGGGGGGGTTCCCCATGCCCATCCAGGGGAGAACGTTTCGGGTGCTGGGCAGATACACCCAGGACAGGGCACCAATCCATTGCTGGGCACACACTCACTCACACGGACACACTCTATATGGGGCAATTTGGAGAACTCAATTGACTCGATCCATGTTTTTAGGACTGTGGGAGGAAACTGGAGAACCCGGAGGAAACCCACACGGACACAGGGAGAACATGGAAACTCCACCCAGATTGGGATTCGAACGAGAACATGCTAACCACTAAGCCACCGTGCCCATCCAGGGGAGAACGTCTCGAGTGCTGGGCAGATACACCCAGGACAGGACACCAATCTATCACTGGGCACACACTCACTCACACAAACACACTCTATATGGGGCAATTTGGAGAATTCAATTGACTTGATCCATGTTTTTGGACTGTGGGAGGAAACCGGAGAACCCGGAGGAAACCCACGCGGACACGGGGAGAACATGGAAACTCCACCCAGATGGATTCGAACCGGGAATCCCTAGCGCTGAGAGGAGAACGTGCTAACCATTAAGCCACCGTGCCACCCTATAGAAAAGTCAAAATGGACTTGTTGTTTATATTTGCAGGGAGAGAGACAAACTGGAGGAGATGCTGCGCTCTCTCTCGCCCAGGAGGAGCGACATCGCTAAAGCCATGTACTTCTGTCTGTCTCACGCCGACGCCGCCGAGGAAATTGTCGAGTGCATCACAGAGTCTCTGTCCATCCTAAAAACACCTCTGCCCAAAAAGGTCAGCGTTTATTTCTTATTTCTTATTTTTTATTATTTTTAATATCACGGCATCTTAAAATATTTTTAATTTACAGTTTGGCAATATAAAAAAACATACTGCCTGCCTAAATTAAAGGACACACTCGCTAATATTTCATTGGACCACCTTTATCTTTTATTACATCACACATTCGCTGTGACATCATCTCCACAAGCTTCTGCAGTCACTACATGTATTTTCCGTCCAGAGTTGTGTTCACTTTCCTCCCAAGATCTTGTAATGGGATGGCACGGTGGCTTAGTGGTCAGCACGTTCACCTCTCAGCGCTAGGGATTCCCGGTTCGAATCCTCATCTGGGTGGAGTTTCCATGTTCTCCCCGTGTCTGCGTGGGTTTCCTCCGGGTTCTCCGGTCTCCTCCCACAGTCCAAAAACATGGATCAAGTCAATTGAGTTCTCAGAGTGTGTCTGTGTGAGTGAGTGTGTGCCCAGTGATAGATTGCCCCCCTGTCCTGGGTGTATCTGCCCATCGCCTGAAACGTTCTCCCCTGGATGGGCATGGAGAACCCCCCCACGACCCTAATAGAGGATAAAGCGGAAGATAGTGGATGGATGGATGGATCTTGTAATGATAATGAGGACCATTGCACCTCCCAAAGATCAATGGGGTTCAGGTCTGGACTCTGTGGTGGACGATCCACATGTGAGACTGATGTCTCATGCTCCCTGAACCACTTTTTCACAATATGTGCGTGCCATCAGAGAACAGATCCATTGATGGAGAACCTGGTTGTTCAGTTTGTTCAGGTCAGTTGACCTCATTCTTCAGGAACATAATGTTGCTGGACCCGAACCTGACAACTGCAGCGCCCCCATATCAGAGTTACCTTCAGAACCTGGTTGTTCAGTATGTTCAGGTCAGCTGACCTAATTCTTCAGAAACATAATGTTGCTGGACCCAAACCTGACAACTGCAGCGCCCCCATATCAGAGTTACCTTCAGATGATTATTTGTTTTTGGCCAGGCAGTATGTATTTAGCCTATTTAATGCATGAAATTGGGGGCAAAGGGGCCAAAACGGTTTGGTATTTGGCTAAAAACCTTTTAGGCTCATCACTATCTTTAATACCAGCATGTAATACCTGCAATTCAAACGTTTGTGAATGTTGGCTTTATTTGAACAGATTGCGAGGTTATATCTGGTCTCAGACGTGCTTTATAACTCCTCGGCGAAGGTTGCGAATGCCTCATACTATCGCAAATTGTAAGTATACATCATGTTGGCAGCATGTTCTACCTTTAGCTCTTTCCTAACATCGTCCCCTCTGCTCTACAGCTTTGAGATCAAGTTGTCTCAGATCTTCGCCGACCTGAACGCCACGTTTAAGACGATACAGGGTCACCTGCAGTCAGAACATTTTAAGGTGAGGCCTGTGTTTTCTTTGTTTTTCTTTCATCTCTGTATTTTTCGTCCTGTCGGAGCGTCCAGCTTTCAATAGCAGAGGTAAGGAACAAGACAAATTGTATGTGTAGGAACGGAGCTGTCCTCTAAACACTTGTCTTCTTTTACAGCAAAGGGTCATGGCATGTTTTCGAGCGTGGGAGGACTGGGCCGTTTACCCCGATCCGTTCCTCATCAAGCTGCAGAACATTTTCTTAGGACTCGTCAGTCTCCATCAGAACAAAGAGCCTGAAGTGCCTGAGGTAACCACCGTCCCCCTGGAGCAGTGAGGGTTAAGGGTCTTGCTCCATGGTCCACATTGATAACCCTCAGTGAACCTGGGATTTAAAGCCAGAGCGTTCAGATGGATAGCACCATTAAGACGTGAGATCAGACTTTATTTAGGATCGTAATGTGGAGTGGATGTGTGTTTAGCCAGTGGAACAGATCGAGCACATCGACGGCGCCCCCATCATGGAGGAGGAGATCGATGGAGCGCCGCTGGAGGATGTGGACGGTGCTCCTCTCGATGGTGCTGCTCTAGACGGTGCGCCTTTAGACGATTTAGATGGAGTTCCTATTAAGGGGGTGGAAGAAGAGCTGGACGGCATTCCCTGTAAGTATCTCCTGTGTGTGTGTGTGTGTGTGTGTGTGTGTGTGTGTGTGTGTGTGTGTGTGTGTGTGTGTATAATTCACACTGTGATGTTATCAGCTGTGAACAGGTTCATAATTGAGATGTATCTTCTAACTTCAACGGTTCAAACCATTCATTCATTATCTTCCGCTTTATCCTCTATTAGGGTCAGGGGGGTTCCCCATGCCCATCCGGGGAGAACGTTTCGGGCGCTGGGCAGATAGACCCAGGACAGGGCGCCAATCTATCAGTGGGCAGACACTCACTCACACACACACTCTATATGGGGCAATTTGGAGAATTCAATTGACTTGATCCATGTTTTTGGATTGTGGGAGGAAACCGGAGAACCCGGAGGAAACCCACACGGACACGGGGAGAACGTGGAAACTCCACCCAGATGGGGATTCGAACCGGGAATCCCTAGTGCTGAGAGAACATGCCAACCACTAAGCCACCGTGCCGCCCACGGATCAAACCAGATGTTTTTATTAATAATATAAACTTAATGGACTTAATGGCATGATGTACAGTGACCTGTAATATACTGTACTTAAATTTCTCCATATTATTAAAATGGGATCTTAATTACCTTCAATTAACCAGTTTATCTCATTTAAGTTTTGATTGTATTATACATTACATCACATGAGGTCAGTTGGCCGACACAAAGCCGATTACATGATGTTAAGGTTTAAAACACATGATGTTTGTGTTCGGCGTCCATGGAGCACTGAGGCTTTAGGACCTTATAGTTCTACAGTTCCGTTCTGTAGTCCATCGGTTCCTCTACATACTTTGTCTCCTTTACTCCAAGAGCAGGTATTATTAGGGTGATGGATGATGGTACAGGGTGGCTTAGTGGTTGGCATGTTCTCCTCTCAGTGCTCGGGAGTCCCGGTTCAAATCCCAATCTGGGTGGAGTTTCCATGTTCTCCCTGTGTCCATGTGGCTTTCCTCCCACAGTCCAAAACATGGCTTAAGGTCAATTGAATTCTCCAAATTGCCCCATATAGAGTGTGTCTGTGTGAATGAGTGTGTGCCCAGTGATGGATTGGCGCCCTGTCCTGGGTGTATCTGCCCAGCGCCCGAGACGTTCTCCTCTGGATGGGCATGGGGAACCCCCTGCGACCCTAATAGAGGATAAAGCGGAAGATAATGAATGGTACAAGTGGATCAGACACCTGTTCGTTCTGATTGGTGTGCTGTTCTCTGTCCAGCAGCACTGCTGTGTCTGATCCACTCGTATCTGACATCTAGAGGTTTAATTATTGGAGAACATGCTAAAGTGGACAAAGTGTATATAGATGCATATTACATTACTACAGAATGTAATTATAGAATTACAAAGTCAGTCTATATGATTAATGGATTAATGAAAAACCCCACAGTGAGTGGAACTGTGTGTGTGTGTGTGTGTGTGTGTGTGTGTGTGTGTGTGTGTGTGTGTGTGTGTGTGTGTTTTAAATGCGAAATGTGTCTGTGTACAGTGGACGGAGTGAAGCCTGAGTTTAAGATGGCACCTTCAAAATGGGAGGCGGTGGATGGATCATCTCTGGAGTCTCAAGGTTCGTTTGTGAAGTCTCTCTTCTGTCAGCTGTTCTCATTAGGAGGCGAGACAGTGGGTCGTTATCCTCCATCTCATGTGCTGAGCGTCCTCCTCGGTCACCTCAATCACCCTCATGTCCTCTCACCACATCCATAAACCTTCCCTTCGGCCTGGATTGTTTTGAATGCATAACTTTTACTCATTTCTCCTTCATGTCATGAATTTTTGCCTCTGTGTCTGACAGCCATCACAACATCGAAGTGGGAATCCGTCGACGAGCCTGAAAAACATACGGAGAGGTACATTTAATATGTTTGTGCTTTTTGATGTAACTTTTGGTTCAAACTGAATCGACTGAATATTGTGCTTTTTTTAATTTATTTTATTTTATTTTTTTTTTTTTATAATTTTATTGAGAAGTCATGATACAAATATAGAAAGTAATACCAAATATTTAACGGACTTCAAATTTTTTTAACCCGTTTTTATTCCCAAGACAAAACACCTAATAAGAAAAAACAACCACACACTCATACATAAATGTAAAATGCAAAAAAATGTAAAAATAATAAATAACTACATTAAATTAAATAAATAAATAATAATAATCCATCCATCCATCCATTATCTTCCACTTTATCCTCTATTAGCGTCGCAGGCGGGTTCCCCATGCCCATCCAGGGGAGAATATCTTGGGTGATGCGCAGATAGACCCAGAACAGGGGGGCAATCCATCGCTGGGCACACACTCACTCACACAGACACACTCTATATGGGGCAATTTTTGGAGAACTCAATTGACCTTGATCCATGTTTTTGGACTGTGGGAGGAAACCAGGGGAACCTGGAGGAAACCCACGCGGACACGGGGAGAACATGGAAACTCCACCCAGATTGGGATTCGAACCGGGAATCCCTAGTGCTGAGAGGAGAACATGCCAACCACTAAGCCACCATGCCGCCATAAAATAACTAAATAAAATAAATAAAAATAAATACGTTCTCCTCTCAGCACTAGGGATTCCCGGTTTGAATCCCCATCTGGGTGGAGTTTCCATGTTCTCCCCGTGTCCGTGTGGGTTTCCTCCGGGTTCTCCGGTTTCCTCCCACAGTCCAAAAACATGGATCAAGTCAATTGAGTTCTCCAAATTGCCCCATATAGAGTATTTCTGTGTGAGTGAGTGAGTGCCCAGCGATAGATTGGCGCACTGTCCTGGGTGTATCTGCCCAGCGCCCGAAACGTTCTCCCCTGGATGGGCATGGGGAAATGGGGAACCCCCCCACGACCCTAATAGAGGATAAAGTGGAAGATAATGAATGAATGAATGAATAAAAAATGGCGGGAGGTATGATGAAAGAGGGGAGAGAACTAGAAGGAGGCAAAGATTGAAGGGCTTCAAAATACGAAAGAACTGGTTTGAATATTGTGCTTTACAGAACATCCCACGACGCAGACGTCAAAGCTGTGAAGCGAGCCCACCCAAATGAACAGCAGCATTCTTACCACCACCACCACCACCATCACCACCACCATGTGAGGGACGATTCACACGACTCCAAATCCTTCAAACTGTCCGAGATGAGTGAGGAGAAGCGAGCCAAGCTACGGGAGATTGAGGTGCTGACTGGACTGAGTGGTCACTCATCTGTGTTTATAATGTTCCCTCTATGCGTTATGTAACATTTAATACTCTGATGTTTTCAGCTTAAGGTCATGAAGTTTCAAGATGAGCTGGAGTCGGGCAAACGACCCAAGAAATCTGGACCGAGCATCCAGGAGCAGGTGGAGCTGTACAGAGATAAACTTCTTCAGAGGGTCAGTGACGTTTATTATGTAGTGTCTGTAGCCATTTAAGAAATCCTGCAGTGTTCTAACGCTCTTACCTTATGATGTCTTATGAGGTCATTCATATCACCTTCTGAAAAATGATGGACTTTGTAGTTCTTAATTCCAGACTGTAGTCCATCTGTTTGGGTTCTACAGTACATACTGTGTACATCCCCTTTACTCTGTTCTGGTCAGAACCCCAATAGTACCACCACAGAGCAGGGGTTATTAGGTGGGTGCATTATTCCTATCCCAGCAGTGTCACTGAAGTGTTTAAATGAAACTCCAGCAACACTGCTGCACTAGAACCCCCTCACCACATAAGTGTCACTGCAGAACCGACAATAAACAATCCACCACCCAAATGACACCTGACCAATAGAGAACAGAGAACCCACAGGGGACTAACAGAACAAAGAACACAGATGGACTACAGTCTGTACTCCAGCATGTTTCTGGAACACATTTCTAAGTCGATGTTTTAAATGTTTTAGGAAAAGGAAAAAGAGGTGGAAAAAGACAAAGAACGAGAGAAGGAAAAAAGGGACAAAGACAAATCTGAGGTCGTGTACAAAGAGAGGGACAGAGACGAGACGTCGTCCTCCAGCAGAAAAGAAAAGTATGTTGTGTTAAATGTTCCATCCATCCATTATCTTCCGCTTTGTCCTCTATTAGGGTCGCGGGGGGGTTCCCCATGCCCATCCAGGGGAGAACGTTTCGGGCGCTGGGCAGATACACCCAGGACAGGATGCCAATCTATCACTGGGCACACACTCACTCACACAGACACACTCTATATGGGGCAATTTGGAGAACCCAATTGAACAAAAACAAAAAAGAAAGAAAGAAATATCAACTTAGAACAGAATCATTTTATTAACATTGTTTTTTAGTTTGTAACAGAAACGAATAAAATCCTTATTTAAACGTGAAACATTTTTGAACTGACTGGCATTTGATACTGAAAAATTAAATGAAATAAAATCAATAAATAATAATAAATTCAAATTCATCAGCAACATTCATTCAGGAGCTCAATTTATTATTAACACTTTAACCTACAAAACTAAAATTAATACAACAATTTGTGCTTTTTTATTTATTTATTTTTTTTGTTTTTGTTTTGAGGAAGTCAGAACTGATGTCTCCAACACGTCCGTTTTGCAGCACAGCTTTTCTGAAGTAGCTTTCATAAAGCGTTATGGTCGCTGGCTCTGCGCGTCACGTTTACGATTAAAAAACTCAAGCGGTTATCGGCGTGATTGGGGTGTAATGTCTTTAAGTGACGCCTTCATTTATTTGGCTTCACGCTGTCCACTGCCAACATTTAAAGACACAGAGGACACACCGGTCTTTCTTTGTCTCCACCTTCAGTTACAGTGAAGCCAAGCGCTACATACACTTCGACACATTTCCTCGTTTTAACTTTCGGTTGACTTTTGTTGCTCTCATTATCTTCGTATTATATTCGTCTCTCTCCGCCTTTCTCTCCTCGTCCCTGATAAATATTTTTGCATGTTGTCTCCTGGGGGTTTGATCAGTACTCTTAATATCACTTGCTCTGTGATATCTTGTTATGCGCCCCCCCAGGCACCCAAGGGGGCGCGCCCCACTATTTGAGAAGCACTGGTTTATATAAAAGAGTGGACGTGGACCGTGTGGGTTTGAACGGTGGGGTGTTACAGAACCCAAACTGATCTTTTCCCTTTTTTTGTTTGTTCAGGAAACGCAGGCACAGTCTGTCTCCCAGTCCAAGCCGCAGCAGTTCCAAACGTGTCCGATCTCCATCACCTCGATCGGAGCGCTCGGAACGATCGGAACGATCTGAGCGCTCGGAACGATCGGAGCGATTGGAAAGATCTGAGCGCTCGGAGCGAATGGAACGATTGGAACGCTCGGAGCGATTGGAACGATCGGAGCGCTCGGAGCGGCCTGAGCGCCTCGAAAGGTCTCACACGAAGGAGATTTCTCGCTCTGCTTATAAAGATTCCCCTCGTGACAGCAGGAAATCCTCCAAAAGGTTCGAGAAATTTCTTTTAAAATGTCACATGGTCATGCATGCAAGAAAAACAGCTCTACTGTTACACACACACACACACACACACACACACACACACACACACACACACACACACACACACACACACACATGTCCTGTACATGTCTTAAATGTTACATCATCAGTGTGGACAAAACATCCATCTATTATTCATTCATTCATTCATTATCTTCCGCTTTATCCTTTATTAGGGTCGCAGTGGGGTTCCCCATGCCCATCCAGGGGAGAACGTCTCGGGCACTGGGCAGATAGACCCAGGACAGGGCGCCAATCTATCGCTGGACACACACTCACTCACACAGACACACTCTATATGGGGCAATTTGGAGAACTCAATTGACTTGATCCATGTTTTTGGACAGTGGGAGGAAACCGTAGAACCCGGAGGAAACCCACACGGACACGTGGAGGAAATGGAAACTCCACGCAGATGGGGATTCGAACCGGGAATCCCAAGCGCTGAGAGGAGAACATGCCAACCACTAAGCCACCGTGCCGCCGGTGGACAAAACAGATTGCCATTAATAAAAATAATAGTGTATAGAGATGTAAATACACCCGACCTGCCCAAAAACAAGGTCACACCCTCAGATATTTGGTTGGAGCAGAGAACTCGTCTCTGACGTCATGTGACATCATGTCACAACATTTATTTCTGTCGAATTGCATTTTTGGCCCCATAATTATTCCTCCTATTACCATTTTGTAAGTTGTAGTTCTGGGGCAGCACAGTGGCTTAGTGGTTGGCATGTTCTCCTCTCAGCACTAGGGATTCCCGGTTCGAATCCCCATCTGGGTGGAGTTTCCATGTTCTCCCCGTGTCCGCGTGGGTTTCCTCCGGGTTCTCCGGTTTCCTCCCACAGTCCCAAAACATGGATCAAGTCAATTGAGTTCTCCAAATTGCCCCATATAGAGTGTGTCTGTGTGAGTGAGTGTGTGCCCAGTGACAGATTGACGCCCTGTCCTGGGTGTATCCGCCCAGCGCCCGAAACGTTCTCCCCTGGATGGGCATGGGAACCCCCCCTCCCCCCGCGACCCTAATAGAGAATGAAGCGGAAGATGACGAATGAATGAAAGTTGTAGTTTTATAATTCCATACTGTAGTCCATCTGTGTTCTTTGTTGTTGGTTCTCTGTTCTCTATTGGTCAGGTGTAATTTGGGTGGTGGATTGTTTATTGTCGGTTCTGCAGTGACACTGATGTGGTGAGGGGGTTTTAGTGCAGCAGTGCTGCTGTAGTTTCATTTCTCCACCTCAGTGACACTGCTGGAATAGGAATAATGCCCCCACCAAATAACCCCTGCTCTGTGGTAGTTCTATTGGGGTTCTGACCATTAGAACAGAGTAAATGAGACGTACACAGTATGTACTGTAGAACCCAAACAGATGGACTACAGTCTGGAATTGGAGAACTACAAAGTCCATCTTTACAGAAAGTGGAACTAAAAACATGGACAATAAGCTGAGCGAAAAGGAGGCGTGTCCAAACTTTTGATTCCATGGAATTTAAAGTGTATTTATTTGTTCTTATTCTCTCCGTCTTTGTTCCCACAGGTCGCCGTCTCCCATCGCCACTCCCAAACGCTCGCGCAGGTCCAGATCCCGAACGCCCAAGAAATCCACCAAGAAGTCGCGCTCGCGTTCCCGCTCCCCACACCGCTCGCACAAGAAATCGAAGAAGAGCAAACACTGAGGAGCACCGTCCTATCCCGTCACACCCTGAACAGCAGTGTAGAGCAAATCAGAAAACCTCCTGATCTTCAAGAACTTCATTCCCTTCTGCACGATTTCAGTACTGTTTCACCGCAGGGGGGTGGGGTGGGGGGGCAGGCTGGGGGGGTGGGGTGGGGGGGCAGGCTGGGTCTGTAATGTTGGAATCCATGAGCTGGACCCTCTCACAGAACTCTGCTGGAATTCAGCGGCTGGTTTTTAGGTTTCTGGCGAAACGACTAAGTTAAACTGTATGTTGCCATTGTGTAAATGTTTTCGATTTTCAATAAAGACATGATTTATGTGATCATTTGTTTAATCCTTTAATTCCTTCAACACGATATCGGTTTGTGTTGAAGCATTAGACCCTGAGAACACGGGTTACAATACAGAACCCTGAATGATAGACAGAAATAAAATGTTTTTTTGTTTTTTTTAAATTAAACTATGTGTTGGCGTCACGGTGGCTTAGTGGTTTAGCATGTTCTCCTCTCAGCGCTAGGGATTCCCGGTTCGAATCCTCATCTGGGTGGAGTTTCCATGTTCTCCCCGTGTCCGCGTGGGTTTCCTCCTGGTTCTCCGGTTTCCTCCCGCAGTCGAAAAACATGGATCAAGTCAATTGAGTTCTCCAAATTGCCCCATATAGAGTGTGTCTGTGTGAGTGAGTGTGTGTCCCAGCGATGGATTGGCGTCCTGTCCTGGGTCTATCTGCCCAGCGCCTGAAACGTTCTCCCATGGGGAACCCCCCCACGACCCTAAAAGAGGATAAAGCGGAAGATAATGGACGGATGGATTGTATTTCAGTCTTAGTAAAATGATAATTGGGCGGTTAGTGGTTAGCATGTTCTCCTCTCAGCACTAGGGATTCCCAGTTCGAATCCCCATCTGGGTGGAGTTTCCATGTTCTCCCCGTGTCTGTGTGGGTTTCCTCCGGGTTCTCCGGTTTCCTCCCACAGTCCAAAAACATGGATCAAGGTCAATTGAATTGTCCAAATTGCCCCATATAGAGTGTGTCTGTGTGAGTGAGTGAGTGCCCAGCGATAGGTTGGCGCCCTGTCCTGGGTGTATCTGCCCAGCGCCCGAAATGTTCTCCCATGGGGAACCCCCCCCACAACCCTAAAAGAGGATAAAGCGTAAGATAATGGATGGATGGATGGAATTTCAGTCTTAGTAAAATGATAATTGGGCGGTTATTGGTTTAGCATGTTCTCCTCTCAGCACTAGGGATTCCCGGTTCGAATCCCAATCTGGGTTCTCCGGTTTCCTCCCACAGTCCAAAAACATGGATCAAGGTCAATTGAGTTCTCAAAATTGCCCCATATAGAGTGTGTCTGTGATCAGCGATAGATTGCCCCTGTCCAGGGTGTATCTTCCCAGCGCCCGGAACGTTCTCCCCTGGATGGACATGGGGACCCCCCCCCCCCCCCATTACCCTAATAGAGGATAAAGTGGAAGATAATGAATGGAAAGCCTCCACATTCTCATTATTAGATGTATCATTCATCATTTCCCGCTTTATCCTCTATTAGGGTCGCGGTGGGGTTCTCCATGCCCATCCAGGGGAGAACGTCTCGGGCGCTGGGCAGATACACCCAGGACAGGGTGCCAATCTATCGCTGGGCACACACTCACTCACACAGACACACTCTATATGGGGCAATCTGGAGAATTCAATTGACTTGATCCATGTTTTTGGGAGGAAACCGGAGAACCCGGAGGAAACCCACGCAGACACGGGGAGAACATGGAAACTCCACCCAGATGGGGATTCGAACCGGGAATCCCTAGCGCTGAGAGGAGAACATGCTAAACCACTAAGCCACCGTGCCGCCTTATATGTATCGGTAATACACATTTACAAACGTCTCGCAAGTCTCGCGACTTCTCGCGTGATCACGCTGCTGCCTCCATAACGCGGAAGAGGAAGGCTGTCGTGCGGAGCTGCAGCCATCAGCGGGAGTGATGGGTTGTGTGTCCGTGTTGCTGCTCTGCCTCAGCGGCGTGCTGCGCGCCTCCGGCTCGGTGTTTGATGGAGCTCTGGGGAGCTCGCAGCCGTGTGTGAAGAGCTGCGCCATGACCTACAGCCTGCACACCTACCCGAGCGTGAGTCCCGTTAGCATCCCGTTAGCATCCGCTGCTAATGTTTACCAACAAACCTTCAACAAACTGCATTTAATAATACAATTAAACTACATTAATACTCATTAATAATGACATTATTCATATGTCTGCTTGTTTATTTGCGTGAAAATAACGCACTAAGCCAAAAATAGTCCGCGGCTTTGTGGAACAGTGACATGCGCAGTACGGACTTCATTAAAGTCAAAGTTTACAATGTCGTTCGTATAAAACTGCGTGTCGTCATTAATTATTAATAAAATATTAATAATATTATTATATTAATTACAGGGCGGCACGGTGGCTTAGTGGTTTAGCATGTTCTCCTCTCAGCGCTAGGGATTCCCGGTTCGAATCCCCATCTGGGTGGAGTTTCCATGTTCTCCCCGTGTCCGCGTGGGTTTCCTCCGGGTTCTCCGGTTTCCTCCCACAGTCCAAAAACATGGATCAAGGTCAATTGAATTCTCTAAATTGCCCCATATAGAGTGTGTCTGTGTGAGTGAGTGTATTTCCAGTTATAGATTGCCCCACTGTCCTGGGTGTATCTGCCTAGCGTCCGAGACGTTCTCCCCTGGATGGGCATGGAGAACCCCCCTCCCTGCGACCCTAATAGAGGATAAAGCAGAAGAATGCAACTGTAGAACTACAAAGTCCATATACCTTGTAAATAAAGTAATAATGAGTTCTACATTGGGGTGGTACACGGTGGCTTAGTGGTTGGCATGTTCTCCTCTCAGCGCTAGGGATTCCCGGTTCGAATCCCCATCTGGGTGGAGTTTCCATGTTCTCCCAGTGTCAGCGTGGGTTTCCTCCGGGTTCTCCGGTTTCCTCCCACAGTCCAAAAACATGGATCAAGTCAATTGAATGCTCCAAATTGCCCCATATAGAGTGTGTCTGTGTGAGTGAGTGTGTGTCCAGCGATGGATTGCTGCCCTGTCCTGGGTCTGTCTGCCCAGCGCCCGAGACGTTCTCCCTGGATGGGCATGGGGAACCCCACCGCGACCCTAATATTGGATAAAGTGGAAGATAATGGATGGATATTAATTATTATTTATTTATTTTAATCTAATATTAATCTAATCTCATTATCTTCTGTTTAATTCTCTAATAGTGTCACAGTGGGGGTTGGGGGAGGGGGGTGGACATGGCCACTTCTGGCTCCCTTGTCCATTTTCTCCACTTACCTTTATTTGTTGTTGTTGGTTCTCTGTTCTCTATTGGTCAGGTGTAATTTGGGTGGTGGATTGTTTATTGTCAGTTCAGCAGTGACACTGATGTGGTGAGGGGGTTCTAGTGCAGCAGTGCTGCTGGATTTCATTTAAACACCTCAGTGACACTGCTGGGATAGGAATAATGCACCCACCAAATAACCCCTGCTCTGTGGTGGTACTATTGGGGTCCTGACCATTAAAACAGAGTAAATGAGACGTACACAGTATGTACTGTGGAACCCAAACAGATGGACTACAGTCTGGAATTGGAGAACTACAAAGTCCATCTTTACAGTAAGTAAAATTGGTTTTAGAGGGACAGTAAGTGTAACTTAATCGAGTAGCTGCTTGCAGAGAGAACACAGGGAGTGTTATATGTATGTTGTGTAGTATAGAATGAATCCAACCACCAGACTGGAGTGCTGCTGCTTTGTTCTGTTGAGCGGAAACCTCTGCACAAATATGACGTTTGTGAAAGAACAAAAAGCTTTGTTAAAAAAAAAAAAAAAGCTCTCAGTGTGACTCCCACAGCCGTCCTGCATGTCAGCACTGAGGGAGTAGAGCGTGGCTCACAGTGACTCTGCAGCAGCAGATCAAATGAGCTTCTGTCTGACTTTACATCAACATGATTAGACTGATAGATAGAATAATTTATTCATCCCAAAGGAAATTTAGCAGCCAGTAACACTAAAGTATAAAAAAAATAGGGAAAAGCATGAATATATATATATTCATTCATTCATTCATTATCTCCCGCTTTATCCTCTATTGGGGTCGCGGTGGGGTTCCCCATGCCCATCCAGGGGAGAACGTCTCGGGCGCTGGGCAGATAGACCCAGGACAGGGCGCCAATCCATCGCTGGGTACACACTCACTCACACAGACACACTCTATATGGGGAAATTTTGAGAACTCAATTAACTTGATCCATGTTTTTGGATTGTGGGAGGAAACCGGAGAACCCGGAGGAAATCCATGCGGACACGGGGAGAACATGGAAACTCCACCCAGATGGGGATTCGAACCGGGAATCCCTAGCGCTGAGAGGAGAACATGCTAACCACTAAGCCACCATGCCGCTATATATATATATATATATATATATATATATATATATATATTTTATTTACCATTATAAAGTGTCAAGTGTGTAGTAGTATCAAAACTAAAAATGAAAATAGTATCCAGTATGAAAAAAAAAAGGAAATTTAGCAGCCAGTAACAGTAAAGTACAAAAAAGAGGGGGGGGGGGGAATATATATATATATATATATATATATATATATATATATATATATATATATATATATATATATATATATATATATATATATATATATATATATATATATATATATATGTATGTATATATTAATATATATGTAATATATATATATATTTACAATTTACAATTTTAAAGTGTCAAGTGTGTAGTGCAGTCTGTTAATGTAGAACTACAATGTCCGTGTTTACAGTTTGTGGGACTAAAAACGTGGATGATAAGTGGAGTCCAAACGTTTGTCTGGTGCTGTATTAAATGCTCGATATGTCTGTGGTGATAATGTTTTACTGGCTTTTGATTAAAATGATCCTGACTGTGTGTTTCAGGAGGACGAGCTGTACGCATGCCAGAGAGGCTGCAGACTTTTCTCCATCTGTCAGTTTGTTAGTGAGAGTGAAAATCTGAACCAGACCCTCGTCGTGTGTGAATCAGGTAACAACGCTGATTGGAGGGTTCTGTGTCGATCTCGTGTGTGTGTGTGTGTGTAGCTGCAGGTGTTCTGAAGCTCGGGTCTGTTTTGCAGCGTGTGACGAGGCATACTCTGGGGATGTCGAGCAGTACGCCTGCAGTTTGGGCTGCCAGAACCAGCTTCCATACGCGAAGCAACGACAGGAGCAGGTATTTATTTCAGCATATTTGGGTTATTACATTGAGGGTGACATGGAACGATGGCATAGTGGTTAGTACTTCTACTTGTCAGCGCTGGGAATCTGATGTTTTTTTCTTCTTCAAGTTGTCAGAGATGGTACCCAGAATCCACCTGCTGTACCCGCTGAGCATGGTGAGGGGGATATGGGATGATATGATGAGCCAGGCTCAGCAACTCTTTACCTCCAGCTGGACGGTGTATGTGCAGGATGAGGATGGAGAAGTCATGATGTTTCAGGTACTAAGACAGGAGCTGTGGTCACATGATGTCTGCTCAGTATCATGAATATTCTCCCCTGGAAAATATATACACACTCACCGGCCATTTTATTACATAGAACTCATTGGTTCTTCATTTACGAGGTTAATGTACTTTGTAGTTGTGCAGTTCCATTCTAAAGTCCATCTGATTGTCTCCATGCTTCACTCGTTCCCTTTACTCTGTTCTCTGATTATCAGGACCCCCCACAGAGCAGGTATCATTAGGGTGGTGGATGATGGTACGAGTGGATCAGACACCTGTGTGTTCTGATTGGTGGACTGTCTGATCCACTCATACCAGCACAACACACACTAACACACCTGCACCACCATGTCAGCATCACTGCAGTGTTGAGAACCATCCACCACCCTGATAATACCCACTGTGGGGGTCGTGATCATCGGAGAACATACTAAATACTGACAAAGTATGTAGAGAAACAGATGAAAGACAGAAAGAGAGAGTGAATCCATCCATCCATTTATATATGTATATTCATTCATTCATTATCTCCTGCTTCATCCTCTATTAGGGTCGCGGTGGGGTTCCCCATGCCCATCCAGGGGAGAACGTCTATTGCGCTGGGCAGATGCACCCAAGACAGGGCACCAATCTATCACTGGGCACACACTCACTCACACAGACACACTCTATATGGGGCAATTTTGAGATTTCAATTGACATGATCCAAGTTTTTGGACAGTGGGAGGAAACCGGAGAACCCGGAGGAAACCCACGCAGACACGGGGAGAACATGGAAACTCCACCTAGATGGGTATTCGAACCGGGAATCCCTAGTGCTGAGAGGAGAACGTGCTAACCACTAAGCCACCATGCTGTGTGTATATATATATATATATATATATATATATATATATATATATAAATATCCATCCATTATCTTCCACTTTATACTAGGGTTGCGGGGGGGGTTCTCCATGCCCATCCAGGGGAGAACGTTTCGGGCGCTGGGCAGATAAACCCAGGACAGGGCGCCAATCCATCGCTGGGCACACACTCACTCACACAGACACGCTCTATATGGGGCAATTTTGAGAATTCAGTTGACTTGATCCATGTTTTTGGACTGTGGGAGGAAACCGGAGAACCCGGAGGAAACCCACGCAGACACGGGGAGAACATGGAAACTCCACCCAGATGGGTATTCGAACCGGGAATCCCTAGTGCTGAGAGGAGAACGTGCTAACCACTAAGCCACCATGCTGTGTGTATATGTATGTATATATATATATATATATATATATATATATATATATATATATATATATATATATATATATATATATATAATAAACATCCATCCATTATCTTCCACTTTATACTAGGGTTGCGGGGGGCGTTCTCCATGCCCATCCAGGGGAGAACGTTTCGGGCGCTGGGCAGATAAACCCAGGACAGGGCGGCCAATCCATCGCTGGGCAACACTCGACTGAATACACAGACACACTCTATTATTGTATGTTTTCGTTTCAGTCAGAGCCGCAGATTGAAGTCATTTCTCGTGATGAAGATGTGAAGCAGGATCCATGTGAGTTTGATTCCCACCTCCTCATTCCATCTGTTGTAATTCTATGAAATGTAATTCAGTGTGCTTCCCGTTTGGTGCAGCTGAGGTCGTCGAGCAGCCGCTGTACAGAAAGTTCACTTCTGCTTACATGCACAAGCGACTCGGCGCCGTTTCCCGCGATCAGAGCGACTTTCAGAGCGACTTTCAGAGCGACTTTCAGAGCGACTCGAACTTCTTTAACTGTCTGTCCAGGTTCGTGTCGAGACGCTCGCTAAACATCTCCACACCTTTAATTAGTGTCAGGCTCGTATTAGCGCTTCCTCTTTAATTCACCTCTCATTTCTCACCGACATACAGAAATTCCTGGCTGCCCGCCTGGATCCTGACCTCCACTCTGATCCTCTCCGTCATGGTGTTAATCTGGATCTGCTGCGCTACCGTGGCCACCGCCGCCCAGCAGTACCTCCCTGTTCAGGTGAGCTTCCCATATTCATTAGTCCTCACTAGGGGTGAGGCTGCAATATTCGCTGATTCGACGATTCGATTCGGAGAACCGTAGTCGACTATGAACCTCATAGTCGAATGTACCATTTTGTCCAGGTTCATGGGGGTGCCCATGGACGCTGCTAAACATCTAGTTTTTACATGACCTTTTAGTTTCAGTCGTATATAGCCTTTCTTTAATCAAATCTCATCCTAATTTCAGAAAAAAAAGAAAAAACAAAAAAAAGGATTTCTTCTGTTGCAAGCTTTTTTAAATCCTACGCTTATAGCGCCATCTTGTGGTGAAATTTTAATCTGATTCCGACTGCCGTCGACTATAGGGAAAATCCCTGTCAGGTGATGCTTTATAATACAGCCCTTAGTCCTCACATATAATTAGCCATTAGTTAAGTTTCTGCACAATAACCGTTTCAGCAATCGTAGGTTCATCAATTCATCAATCTGTTGCAGGCAGCACTTAGAACCCTTGCTTTATAGTGTCAGTGTGTCTTTGCTAAAGGCATGTACTAATACTCTTAATCGTTAATGGGTACGGTGCAGCTACCTGGACTCAATCTATGGGTTCTCCATTTGACTGTCCGAATCTGGAGAACACATGAGGTCTCAGTGTCCACTGGGTTTCCTCCGGGTTCTCCGGTTTCCTCCCACAGTCCAAAAACATGGATCAAGGTCACTGGAATTCTCCAAATTGCCCCATATTGAGTGTGTGCCCAGCGATAGATTGGCGTCCTGTCCTGGGCCTATCTGCCCAGCGCCTGGAAGGTTCCCCCCCCCCGTGACCCTAATAGTGGATAAAGTGGAAGATAATGGATGGATGGTTGGATGGATGGAGTGTGTCTTTGCTAAAATGTACTAATGCTCTTAATTGTCAATGGTTGTGGTGCTGCTACCTTGACTGGACATGAATGTGCTGCTTCATGAGGTTCTCCATTTGACTGTTTATGGAGAACACACAGTATAGTGTAGACTATGGATCTGCATTCTGTGTACAAATGCACCCATCCATCCATTATCTTCTGCTTTATCCTATATTTGGGTCGCGGTGGGGTTCCCCATGCCCATCCAGGGGAGAACGTCTCGGGCACTGGGCAGATACACCCAGAACAGGGAGGGCAATCTATCACTGGACACACACTCACTCACACAAACACACTCTATATGGGGCAATTTGGAGAACTCAATTGACTTGATCCATGTTTTTGGACTGTGGGAGGAAACTGGAGAACCTGGAGGAAACCCATGCGGACCCGGGGAGAACATGGAAACTCCACCCAGATGGGATTCGAACCGGGAGTCCCTAGCGCTGAGAGGAGAACATGCCAACCACTAAGCCACCATGCCGCCCCTATGTAGAACTCATTATTTCTTTATTTACAAGGTATATGGACTTTGTAGTTCTATAGTTGCATTCTTCTGCTTTATTCTCTATTAGGGTCGTGGGGGGGGGGGGGGGGTTCCCCATGCCCATCCAGGGGAGAACGTTTCGGGCGCTGGGCAGATACACCCAGGACAGGGCGCCAATCTATCACTGGACACACACTCACTCACACAGACACACTCTATATGGGGCAATTTGGAGAATTCAATTGACTTGATCCATGTTTTTGGACTGTGGGAGGAAACCGGAGAACCCGGAGGAAACCCACGCGGACAAGGGGAGAACATGGAAACTCCACCCAGATGGGGATTCGAACCGGGAATTCCTAGTGCTGAGAGGAGAACATGCCAACCACTAAGCCGCCGTGCCGCCTGTACAAATGCAGTCAGATTTATTAGTGTTCAGTGTTCAGTGGTGTTGCACACGCGCCTGTGTTGATGGTTCATGGGGAAGCTGGCAGTAAGCATCGTGCTGCGCCTTGTGCCGGGGGTGAGATGGGGTCCTATGAATAAACCAGATACACAGCCTGCTGATCCACGGTATCTGTTCCAGGTTCCACTGATGTTTTTGCATTCGGCTTTATTTGAAGTATTTCTTTACAGCCGATGCAAATAATTATTTCCTTTTTGCATGAATATTTAAAACAACTGGTTTAGATTGCAGAGATGCAAATGATTTCTTTTTTGCTTCTTAGGACATTTGCTTGTAGAATATTAAAAGGGTGTGCGTGTGTGTTCCTCGTTCACATCGAGGAACACATGACATTTGACATACTCACCCTTTATGACCCTGTGGGGCTTTATATACTCTTTACAACCACCAAGAAGCGTCTCATGATGTCTCAGCACCTTTAGGTTCCAGCAGCATCACCACTGATTGGTGGAGAGAGTGATTAGTGTTATTGTGCTCAGAGGAAACTTACATTTGGGCGACATGGATGTTGTTTTGTTGGTTTTCCATTATTT
The DNA here is from genome assembly GCA_019802505.1 of Corydoras sp. C115. Taxonomy (NCBI): domain Eukaryota; kingdom Metazoa; phylum Chordata; class Actinopteri; order Siluriformes; family Callichthyidae; genus Corydoras; species Corydoras sp. C115. The sequence goes on along the minus strand of JAFMOC010000148.1, from coordinate 1,811,987 downwards.
ATTTATTTTTTTCAATATATTTCTATTGTGTGGCGGCACGGTGGCTTAGTGGTTAGCACGTTCGCCTCTCTGCGCTAGGGATTCCCGGTTCGAATCCCCGTCTGGGTGGAGTTTCCATGTTCTCCCCGTGTCCGCGTGGGTTTCCTCCGGGTTCTCCGGTTTCCTCCCACAGTCCAAAAACATGGATCAAGTTAATTGAGTTCTCTAAATTGCCCCATATAGAGTGTGTTTGTGTGAGTGTGTGCCCAGCGATGGATTGGCGCCCTGTCCTGGGTGTATCTGCCCAGCGCCCGAGACGTTCTCCCCTGGATGGGCATGGGGAACCCCACCGCGACCCTAATAGAGGATAAAGCGGAAGATAATGAATGAATATTTCTATTGTGAAAGAGATACAGTACAATACTAACAACTATAAAAAAACAACTTTTTTTAAACATATAATTATATACTGTACACAGACACTTAAACAAAATAAAAAAAGAACCAAATAAAAAAATGTAATATATAAAAATAGGGTGGCACGGTGGCTTAGTGGTTGGCATGTTCTCCTCTCAGCACTTGGGATTCCCGGTTCAAATCCCAATCTGGGTGGAGTTTCCATGTTCTCCCCGTGTCCGCATGGGTTTCCTCCGGGTTCTCCGGTTTCCTCCCACAGTCCGAAAAACATGGATCAAGTCAATTGAGTTTCTCCAAATTGCCCCATATAGAGTGTGTCTGTGTGAGTGAGTGTGTGCCCAGTGATAGATTGGCACCCCGTCCTGGGCGTATGCCCAGCGCCTGAAACGTTCTCCCCTGGATGGGCATGGGGAACCCCACCGCGACCCTAACAGAGGATAAAGCGGAAGATAATGGATGGATGGCTATATAAAAATAAATTAGGTTTTCCATTTTTAACCTTTTAGTGATAGATTGCCCCCCTGTCCTGGGTGTATCTGCCCAGCGCCCAAAACGTTCTCCCCTGGATGGGCATGGGGCACCCCCCCACACACACGCGACCCTAATAGAGGATAAAGTCGAAGATAATGGATGGCTTTTTAACCTTTACACCGTTTTCAGGAAACTCCATCACGATTCCGGACCCATTTAAGAATAAAGCTAATAAAACTGTGAACAAGATTTTCTTTTTCATTCATTCATCCATCCATTATCTTCTGCTTTATCCTATATTAGGGTCGCGGTGGGGTTCCCCATGCCCATCCAGGGGAGAACGTCTCGGGCGCTGGGCAGATACACCCAGGACAGGACGCCAATCTATCGCTGGACACACACTCACTCACACAGACACACTCTATATGGGGCATTTTGGAGCATTCAATTGACTTGATCCATGTTTCGGACTGTGGGAGGAAACCGGAGAACCCGGAGGAAAGCCACGCGGACACGGGGAGAACATGGAAACTCCACCCAGATGGGGATTGGAACCGGGAATCCCTAGTGCTGAGAGGAGAACATGCTAACCACTAAGCCACCGTGCTGCCCGATTTTCTTTTTTTATTTCTTTAAACACGGTTTGATTTAAGTTCTGCAGGGCAGAGAACGTTTTGGAGCAGGTAGGTGGGGAGGTCATCCAGGTTGCAGGTTTGGTGTTAATAATATCTCCTGTATGACGTTTCTCTTTTAGAAGCTGAGTTTAAATGGAGATTTGGAGTATCTGATGGAACACAAGCTGGTTCCCTACCCAGAATCCTCCCTGCTGATCGTCACAGAAAGGGAGGACGAGGACGAGGCCGGGCCTCTCCCAACCAAAATCAATCTGGACCGGTCTGAAATTTAAGATGTCTCTTTTTCTTTTTGACGGAGGTTTGGAGAGGCTTTGGAATCACACTGGTGGTGGAGTTCAGGTGACTTTAGCTCTGAACGTGTATCTCATGTTAGGATTCACTCGCTCGGGTTCTATTAGGTTCCGGGAGACTCGTGCGCTTCGCCGCTTTGGATTCAGGGTGAGATCTTTACACCAGAGTTTGATTTAAAGCTCCGTGATGTCTGTCTGTCCTCGGTTGTGATTTGCTGTTTAATGCTCCGTTTATATTTCCCCATGAAGTTTGAAGCGGTGCCGCAGTTATATTATGGGATGTTTCTGCTGTTGTGGTTGAAAGTAAATTGCAAGAGAACAGGAAGCCACCCATCATGAAGTTTTAACGCATGCAAACTGCGCAGGTTTACTCCGGAACACGAGCAGAGGGACGTTAGCTTTTAAATCCTTTTGTTGTGGAATTTTTTTGGAATGTAATGCTCATGAAGGCCTTTAGGGGAATGTCTCTGAACAATGCATTCCAATAAAAGTTCTAGAAAAAACGTACATTTTTAACTCTGAGTGCTTGTTTTTAGGGTTGGGTTTCTGACGGCGATTTTATAATGTGCAATAGGCTCTGCTTTCCTATTGTTTTAATAATTAAATAAGAAACAATGTCATAGAATATAATTATATACTGTACACAGACACTTAAACAAAATAAAAAGAACCAAATAGAGAATTAAATATGTAAAAATAGGGTGGCTTAGTGGTTAGCATGTTCTCTTCTCAGCGCTAGGGATTCCCGTTTCAAATCCCCATCTGGGTGGAGTTTCCATGTTCTCCCCGTGTCCGCATGGGTTTCCTCCGGGTTCTCCGGTTTCCTCCCACAGTCCAAAAACATGGATCAAGTCAATTGAGTTCTCCAAATTTCCCCATATAGAGTGTGTGTGTCTGTGTGAGTGAGTGTGTGCCCAGCGATAGATTGGCACCCTGTCCTGGGTGTATGCCCAGTGCCCAAAACGTTTTTTGGAATGTAATGCTCATGAAGGCCTTTAGGGGAATGTCTCTGAACAATGCATTCCAATAAAAGTTCTAGAAAAAACGTACATTTTTAAACTCGGAGTGCTTGTTTTTAGGGTTGGGTTTCTGACGGCGATTTTATAATGTGCAATAGGCTCTGCTTTCCTTGATAAGTCTTAATAATTAAATAAGAAACAATGTCATAGAATATAATTATATACTGTACACAGACACTTAAACAAAATAAAAAGAACCAAATAGAAAATTAAATATGTAAAAATAGGGTGGCTTAGTGGTTGGCATGTTCCCCTCTCAGCGCTAGGGATTCCCGTTTCGAATCCCCATCTGGGTGGAGTTCCCATGTTCTCCCCGTGTCCGCATGGGTTTCCTCCGGGTTCTCCGGTTTCCTCCCACAGTCCAAAAACATGGATCAAGTCAATTGAGTTCTCCAAATTTCCCCATATAGTGTGTGTTTGTGTGAGTGAGTGTGTGCCCCGTGATGGATTGGCATCCTGTCCTGGGTGTATCTGCCCAGCGCCCAAAACGTTCTCCCCTGGATGGGCATGGGGAACCCCCCCACGACCCTAATATAGGATAAAGCAGAAGATGATGGATGGATTACTTATAAAATGCTTTTGCAAATAACAAAATCTATAATGCATCTTAAGAGCTTGATTATATTTATCTGAATTTAATAAATAATGTGTCCAGAGTCCGGCACAGTGGCTTAGTGGTTAGCATATTCTCTTCTCAGCGCTAGGGATTCCCGGTTCGAATCCCCATCTGGATGGAGTTTCCATGTTCTCCCCGTGGGTTTCCTCCGGGTTCTCCGGTTTCCTCCCAACAGTCCAAAAACATGGATCAAGTCAATTGAGTTCTCCAAATTTCCCCATATAGAGTGTGTGTGTCTGTGTGAGTGAGTGTGTGTCCAGCGATAGATTGGCACCCTGTCCTGGGTGTATGCCCAGCGCCCAAAACGTTTTTTGGAATGTAATGCATCATGAAGGCCTTTAGGGGAATGTCTCTGAACAATGCATTCCAAATAAAAGTTCTAGAAAAAAAACGTACATTTTTAAACTCGGAGTGCTTGTTTTTAGGGTTGGGTTTCTCACGGTGATTTTATAATGTGCAATAGGCTCTGCTTTCCTTGATAAGTCTTAATAATTAAATAAGAAACAATGTGATTTTTTCGCTTTCTTTTGATTAAAACCTGATCTACATGGAATATTTATTTAAACCTGAAAATGTTTACTTTGACTCGTGCACACTGTAACGTGTGCGAACCTGTTCTTGTTATTAAAACGTTTTTCCAACAGTTAAGGGCTGGTTGTTTACTTTTTCATACGGTGTGTTTACAGTGGTATCGTGGTATTTACATCGTACGGATGTCACTGTAGCAAATATTATACACAGCTTTTAGAACATTATGCGTGACACAGAGATATCACCATAATGGAAATGACACATGACAGATACATCTTCATAACAATTATTACAGTACAGAGATATGTCCACGTTAAGGATTATACAAAGAACAGAGTTACACAATGAAAACATAAGACTCGTGACACATTCATCCATTATCTTCCGCTTTATTCTCTATTAGGGTCGTGGGGGGGGGGGTTCCCCATGCCCATCCAGGGGAGAATGTTTCGGGCGCTGGGCAGATACACCCAGGACAGGGCGCCAATCTATTACTGGGCACACACTCACACAGACAGACACACTCTATATGGGGCAGTTTGGAGAGCTCAGTTGATTTGATCCATGTTTTTGGACTGTGGGAGGAAACCGGAGAACCCAGAGGAAACCCACGCGGACACGGGGAGAACATGGAAACTCCACCCAGATGAGGATTCGAACCAGGAATCCCTAGTGCTGAGAGGAGAACATGCTAACCACTAAGCCACCGTGCCGGACTCTGGACACATTATTTATTAAATTCAGGTAAATATAACCAAGCTCTTAAGATGCATTATAGATTTTGTTACATGCGAAAGCATTTTATAAGTAATCCATCCATCATCTTCTGCTTTATACTATATTAAGGTCGCGGGGGGGGGGGGGGGTTCCCCATGCCCATCCAGGGGAGAACGTTTCAGGCGCTGGGCAGATACACCCAGGACAGGACGCCAATCTATCGCTGGGCACACACTCACTCACACACAGACACACTCTATATGGGGCAATTTGGAGAAATTGACTTGATCCATGTTTTTGGACTGTGGGAGGAAACCGGAGAACCCGGAGGAAACCCACACGGACATGGGGAGAACATGGAAACTCCACCCAGATGGGGATTCGAACCGGGAATCCCTAGCGCTGAGAGGAGAACATGCCAACCACTAAGACACCGTGCCGCCTTTATAAGTATATATTACACACAATACATACACAGATCCTCGTTTTAATTACCCGGGAATTAGAGTGAGTGATTATCATTATCATTTTTCAGTTATATATTATACTTAAATGATATTAATTATTATATCAGATAGTTATTAGTTATTATATTAATTGTTTATTAAATGATCAGGATAATGTTTTATGTTAAAAACAAGCCGCGCCGAGTCAAGCCCGATTGTTTAGTTATGCCCCGCCCATTTGTACCCATGCCCCGCCCTTTGAGGATTAGTCCCGCCCATCTGGAGCTGTCCAACCTGCGCCGCTGAGTCACGTGACGTGCGGTGTACCTGATTGTTGCAGGTGTTGCTGACGCTAAACAAACAGTTATAACAGACGGTGAGTTTTTTTTTTTTATTAAACATTTTATAAGCTTTGCTTTCGAAACTTATAATAAAAAAACATATTTAATAATAAATTAAATCATCTTTCGTTATATTCTGTCCCGTTTAATTAACGGGCGCGTGTTTCAGTGCTTTTGCAGCGTCGCTACAACAAACAGCTAAATTATTTCGGTTAAAGGTTTCATTTCCAAAAGTAAAATGTGTTTTATTTCACGACTGTTTGAGTTTTTATGTAAAAATAACTTTAAAACACTTTTAATTTAAACAAGTACTGAAACGGCGTGTTTGGACTCATTTGAGACTGTTATTTAAAATATGATTCACCCAGCGACGCCTGCTGGAAAAGACGTGTAACTGCAGAAATCTGCTTTATACAAGTTTTCGTAAGTCGATGTATTTTTTAAATTTGACATCAATAGCGAGTTTAATGTCAAGAAATGTTACGACGTTTAGGGTTAAAATTATTCGAAAAACTTTAGATTGGATCTATTTAGGTTATCTGTGCTTCTTTAATCTTAAATCTGTAAATAGGGACGTTTCATCGCCATGATTGTTTTTATTTTATTTTATAGCAAATACTGTCAGTAATACATTCATTCATTCATTCATTCATTCATTATCTCCTGCTTTATCCTCTATTAGGGTCGCGGTGGGGTTCCCCATGTCCATTCAGGGGAGAACGTCTCCGGCGCTGGGCAGATAGACCCAATCCATCGCTGGGCACACACTCACTCACACAGACACACTCAATATGGGGCAATTTTTGAGAATTCAATTGACTTGATCCTTGTTTTTGGACTGTGGGAGGAAACCGGAGAACCCGGAGGAAACCCACGCAGACACGGGGAGAACATGGAAACTCCACCCAGATGGGGATTCGAACCGGGAATCCCTAGCGCTGAGAGGTGAACGTGCCGCTGTCAGTAATACAATTAAATAAATTAAATACATTTACGGTTTAAAATTAGATTTGAGTATAAATTTAACTGGCAACATTTTTTTTAAAACTAGTTTATTATTTTAATATCTAGGAATTTTATGTTGGTCATCACATTCTGATAAACTACAGTTTCCAAAACCACTATACAGTAATCCCTAAATAAACAGTAGCCATAAATACTAAAATCACTAATGAACAACAGTTGCCATAAATTCTATAACCCCTTGTGAACAACAGTTCCCAAAAGCACTTTAATCCCACATAAACAATGGTTGCCACAACTGTTGTAATCCCTAACACATACAGGTCTCCATGAATACAATAATTCCTTTGTAAACAACGGTTGCCAAAAGCACTATAATCCTATATAAGCAACAGTTTTCACAACAATTATAATCCTTTATAAACAATGGCTGCCACAACTAAATTAATCCTTCCACAATTATTGCAATGAATTCTGATAAGGATTTAGCAAAGCGAATTTTTACATAATTTTTTACACACTTTTACTCAAGTGACTTTGAGTGTTGTGAAAGGCGCTTAGAAATAAAATGTATTATTATTATTATTATTATTCCATCCATCCATTATCTTCCACTTTATTCTCTACTAGGGCCGTGGTGGGGGGGTTCCCCATGCCCATCCAGGGGGTTGGCCATGCCCATCCAGGGGAGAACCTTTCAGGCGCTGGGCAGATACACCCAGGACAGGGCACCAATCTATCACTGGGCTATTATTATTATTATTATTCATTCATTCATTCATTCATTATCTCCTGCTTTATCCTCTATTAGGGTCGCGGTGGGGTTCCCCATGCCCATCCAGGGGAGAACGTCTCGGGCGCTGGGCAGATAGACCCAGGACAGGGCCCAATCCATCGCTGGGCACACTCTCATTCACACACTCTATATGAGGCAATTTTGAGAACTCAATTGACTTGATCCATGTTTTTGGACTATGGGAGGAAACCGGAGAACCCGGAGGAAACCCACGTGGACACGGGGAGAACATGGAAACTCCACCCAGATGGGGATTCGAATCGGGAATCCCTAGCGTTGAGTCCTCCACTTGCTAACCACTAAGCCACCGTGCCGCTATTATTATTATTATTCATTCATTCATTATCTCCTGCTTTATCCTCTATTAGGGTCGCGGTGGGGTTCCCCATGCCCATCCAGGGGAGAACGTCTCGGGCGCTGGGCAGATTCGAACCGGGAAGCCCTAGCGCTGAGAGGCGAACGTGCTAACCACTAAGCCACCGTGCCGCCTATTATTATTATTATTATTATTATTATTATTATTATTATTCAGGTAAATAAATTCATTTCTGAGGGTTTACAGAAGGCACCACTGTGGATTAGGATTTAATTAGGTTTCGATGACTGTTGCTCCAACCTCACTGTTGTTCATCTGCCTGCCCCGTGTCCTCCTGTTCTCAGATCACAGCTCAGCGTTATATTTTCCTTTCTATACTCTCACCTCTGGTACTTTTAAATAAGCCCTCCGATCGCCCCAGCTGTCTGAAAGAGAAATTGTTTTGACGTGTTTTGGCCACAAAGATCTCCCACGAGCCAGGAGAGGGCACCGGCTCCACTGAAGCGTACTCACTGAAGTAATTAACTAACATGGCACAAATGGGATCAGAGAGGTCTGTGGCTGCTATTGTAACAACCGAGTGAGTGGAGAGCAGAAAATAGAGCTGATACGCTCAGAAGTGTTTTGGGTGGGTGGGGGGGGGGTGGTTTAATGACGAGTGCAGCACCAGGGAACCGTGACAAACTGCATAGCAAAGAGAATCAAATGTGCCAAAGGCTTTATTACAATATGACCTTGTAGTTATTAAATACACTGTGCTGTGGTATATGTAATGAAACGGAGGTTTGCTGGTTAATGACCCTGTATGGGAGCGGCAGAAGTTTATTATGAGTTGATTTCACATCACAGTCAGAGGGTCCTGAGTGAAGTGTGCATGTTCTTCCCATTGCAGGTTCTCAGAGGGTCCCGGGTCTGAGTGAGGACAAGGATGGGCAAGGTTCTTCTTGAGCGAAGTTAGCAGGAAACCCAAAACGGGTAAGAAGCAGGCATTTATGATCTGTTGTATGGAGCAGAGTGCTGACTGAACAACTCCCAGATAATTACGGAATTACAGCAATCAGTGCGTCAGGATGCATTAAGCATCAGGATCCATTAAGCCACGGCTAAAATAAACCCTTTCTCCTCATGACAACTTTCGTGCCGCATAAGGCGTATATTTCTCGTTACTATATACACATACACACTGACACGCCCTAAATTAAAACTCCAGTGTGTGATTGACAGCTCACTAAAAATCTGTTAAATAGGGTCCAAAGACTTTAATGGTGCTGCTGGCAAATTACTCCTTTAATATTCCATCCTTCCATCATCCATTATGTTCCACTTTATCCTCTATTAGGTTCGTGGTGGGGGGGGGGGGGGGTTGCCCATGCCCATGCCCCATGCCCATCCAGGGGAGAACGTTTCGGGTGCTGGGCAGATACACCCAGGACATGGTGCCAATCTATCGCTGGGCAGACACTCACTCACACAGACACACTCTATATGGGGCATATTTGAGAATTCAATTGACATGCCAACCACTAAGCCACATACCACCCTCCTTTAATAATAGAGGATAAAGCGGGAGATAATGAATGAATGAAAATGCAAAATACAAATTGGAGTTATTAAAATTATTTTCCTGACCAACTTCATCATACAGTATATGGGAAAAAAAAGAATTGGGGCACCTACACCTTACAACTACAGGAGACTGAATGACACAGCTGATGATTTTAGTCATATTGCGTATCTTGAGACATTTAATTATGATAATAATAAAGCATTGGTTTATTACTCAGATCTAATAACCAAAGATGTTTTAATAGCAAATGATAAAACAAGTGCAGAAAGCCTCTAACTGCTGGAGGTCTGCTCCTAAAGTGGAATTTACTCCTGTATTAAAGTGACATGATTGAGTCCGGATCTCTTTTAAGAGCTGAAAAAAAGAGAACAGGCCGATTATTAAAGCCCTGAATGAACAAGGTGCTAAAATTGATAAAGGATGGCAAGCTGAGCGGCCGTAATGGCAGGTTTGTAATGGTGTTGGTCGTGCGGTGGAACGCCGTACCCTGATTCACGTTTGAATCACCGGCTGAACCTCCGTGCTGAAATTGATGGGGGTAATAACCGTGCGTGGGGTTTTAGATATCCGCAGGTAAGTCCAATGACTCGCCATCAAAGTAGTAATAAAGTTCTGATTGAAAAACGGCCCATTTATTTGCCCCGTCGTTAAAACTCGTCCAGTTTGTACTTGTACCACTAGGATGACTGCACCCACCCTTTATTTAAAGCATTATGGGGAAAAAAATTCTGATTACACGTTCTGGTCGTATGAGAGCGTAACCATTCCAGTACAGTGCAGTTATTAACCGCTATATGTTCCACTGCACAATAAAGTACAAAGAGATGCACAGGCACTTTTTAATTTTCAGCAGACAGCTGTGATGTTGTCAGAACATCTGTTTAGTTCTGTGGAGTACAGAATTAGCAGGAAAGTAAAAGAAGCTACTGACGGTAGCTGGTAATTGTCCTGCCTGGGAGCATTCGCTTGTCTGGAGACGCAGCTGTTTTCTCACACTCCGCTGTTTACTCTCTCATCACGCACGGCCTGCTCATCACTATAATCTGTGATGAAACACCTGTAGCATGAAGCCAAAATGATTTTATACGCTAACAACGTTAACAACGGAGCATTATAAGGGGAAAATGTTATTTATGATAAAAAAAAAAGTGTTTTTCATGCTTTTGTATGTGTATTTAATCATTTAGCTTCTGTAAATGCGGTGTGGGCCTTTTTTTTAAGCTTTTTTATTCTAAATATGTAGTGATGCGTGGGGCGGCACGGTGGCTTAGTGGTTGGCATGTTCTCCTCTCAGCGCTAGGGATTCCCGGTTCGAATCCCCATCTGGGTGGAGTTTCCATGTTCTCCCCGTGTCCACGTGGGTTTCCTCCGGGTTCTCCGGTTTCCTCCCACAGTCCAAAGACATGGATCAAGTCAATTGAGTTCTCCAAATTGCCCCATATAGAGTGTGTCTGTGTGAGTGAGTGTGTGCCCAGCGATAGATTGGTGTCCTGTCCTGGGTGTATCTGCCCAGCGCCCGAAACGTTCTCCTGGATGGGCATGGGGAACCCCACCGCGACCCTAATAGAGGATAAAGTGGAAGATAATGGATGGATGGATGTAGTGATGCAGTACCAAATACACTCCCTTCTTGCACTATTGTCTGTTTTGTCTCATTGTCTCCATTTATCATATAGATGGACTTTGTAGTTTTATAATTCCAGACTGTAGTCCATCTGTGTTCTTTGTTCTGTTAGTCCCCTGTGGGTTCTCTGTTCTCTATTGGTCAGGTGTAATTTGGGTGGTGGATTGTTTATTGGGTGGTGGATTGTTGGTGGACTGCTGTAGTTTCATTTAAACACCTCAGTGACACTGCTGGGATAGGAATAATGCCCCCACCAAATAATCTCTGCTCTGTGGTGGCACTATTGGGGTTCTGACCATTAGAACAGAGTAAAGGGGACGTACACAGTATGTACTGTAGAATACAAACAGATGGACTACAGTCTGGAATTGGAGAACTACAAAGTCCATCTTTACTGAGAACATGAACAATAAGTGGAGCAAAAAGGAGGCGTGTCCAAACTTTTGTCTGATATTGTATATGCAGTGCAGAGGTTCGGACACTCGCTGGTCTAAATGTAGTTTTGTTCTTACAAAACTTTCACCTGTGGAAGCAGAAGGGCCTTCTCTGTTCGAGGCTGACTGGGTGCATAAAGGACGGGCCATAAATTCATGTTTGGTGTGAACTAGGCGGTTCCTGTATAAACCTTTGAGACGATCTAGAATGGAACTGGAATAATTTTTATTTTTTAATATAAGAATAAGTGTAGGCGGCACGGTGGCTTAGTGGTTACCACATTCGCCTCTCAGCGCTAGGGATTCCCGGTTCGAATCCCCATCTGGGTGGAGTTTTCTCCCCGTGTCTGCGTGGGTTTCCTCCGGGTTCTCCGGTTTCCTCCCACAGTCCAAAAACATGGATCAAGTCAATTGAATTCTCAAAATTGCCCCATATAGAGTGTGTGCCCAGCGATGGATTGGCGCCCTGCCCTGGGTCTATCTGCCCAGCGCCCGAGACATTCTCTGAATTCTCAAAATTGCCCCATATAGAGTGTGTCTGTGTGTGTGAGTGTGTGCCCAGCGATGGATTGGCGCCCTGTCCTGGGTGTATCTGCCCAGCGCCCGAGACGTTCTCCCCTGGATGGGCATGGGGAACCCCACCGCGACCCTAATAGAGGATAAAGCGGGAGATAATGAATGAATGAATGAAAAGAATAAGTGTAGGCCGTTATCTTTTTGTCATCGGCATGGTGCCGCTCACACGGGGTTAATAAGGTGCATGCTATTTGAAAAAAATGATCTATCTTTTCATTTTAGCCCAGAAGAGTGTGCATTAAATGAATCCTTCAGAGAACGGTTCTTTAACGGCACTGTGTTAAAACACTAGGTTTTTAATGCATGCTCTTTTGGCCTGCGGTGGAGTTTTATTATTATAACATCTGTGGTTGTCGGCGAGTGAGAAAACGCCTGTGTTATAGTAGCTCAATACTTTTGGCAGGGAGATTAGACTCGAGAGCCGTGACTCAGGGGGAAATGAAGATATAACAATAAATCAGGAGACTGCGCAAGGGGGTCGTAACTCAACCACCACTAATCCACTCCTAATCTACTCCCACTGAGTCGGAACAGAGTGCTGACAGCAAGAAATTCCATCAGGATCAAAATCTACACTTTCATAAACCATCCTGAGAGCCACGATAAATCCTGAACGTACCGATCGATTCCGTCCTCCGTTAAAGAAGCGAGGAGCAGGAGACGCGTTTACATAGTCAGCCTTTTAATGTCGCCCTCCTTCTCAATTCTTTTTACAAGACATGCTCGGCATCCAGGTTTCTGTTTTGTTGCCGTGGAGATAAAGTGCCCCAGTGCATTTTAGCACCGATGATGTACTTTATAATACTCAATATTCAAATCTTCAGGTTTAATCGCAGAAATGATAACAGCATGCTCTTCATTTTTGTAAAAGCTTTAGTGTTCAGACATTAATGAATAATTGCCTGAGCAGAGGCTTCCATTCTAATAATTTAATAGTAAAAAAAAATTCTAATAATAATAGTAAAATAATTTAATAGTAAAAACATAAAATGAACTATTTATATATATCAAATACAAATATATATATCAAATACAGGGCCAATGAAAAGTTTCTCCTTTCTGTTCCACTTATTGTCCATGTTCTCAGTCCCACTTCCTATAAAGATGAACTTTGTAGTTCTCCAATTCCAGACTGTAGTCCATCTGTTTGTACTGTGTAGGTCCCCTTTTACTCTGTTCTAATGGTCAGAACCCCAATAGAACCACCACAGAGCAGGGGTTATTGGGTGGGTGCATTATTCCTATTCCAGCAGTGTCACTGAAGTGTTTAAATGAAACTCCAGCAGCACTGCTGCACTAGAACCCACCTCACCACATCAGTGTCACTGCAGAACTGCCAATAAACAATCCACCACCCTAATTACACCTGACCAATAGAGAACAGAGAACCAACAGGGGACTAACAGAGAAAACAGATGAACTACAGTCTGGAATTGTAAAACCACAAAGTCCATCTATATGGTAAGTGGACTTATGGGACTGGTGATGTATTTATGTCTGTATGTGTTTAAAGTCAGGTAACAAAAGACCTGGTTTGCAGTCGATGTATAACCTTATCTTAAATTCTAATCCACTTGATGCTCCTCCATCACGGCTGGTTAAAGAGATTATTGACATCTTAAGCCAAGATCCTGGCTATTAAAATGCATGTCCAGATACTGACACAGTCCCTGCAGGATCTGAACACACAGTGGTTCAGCCCTCTTTAAAGAGATACGGGTGTGACCTTAAACTAACATTGTTATTTATAGCACTGTTATAAAAAGCAATTAATATAAAACTAAAACTCTGTTGCAATAATAATTGCAACTCTGTTGCAAAAATAATAATTGCAATAATGTTACAATAGGTAACAAATCATAGAATCATTATTCAGACAGCCAAAACTCCATCGCAGCTTTTTTTAAAATTTTATTTCAGAATTGATTTACTTTCAGATGATGAGATTTGTTACCTCAGTCCTGATTAATTGGCTTCCTGTCCATTTTAGGATTTAGAGTACATGCTTTCAGTATTTGTTTTAAAGCTTTAATGGACTGACTCCCTCCTAAATTGCTGATATGACCTTCACATACCCTACCTCAGGAGCATTTAAGTCTTGTACTAAATTACTTCTGATAGTTTAGAGGTTTTAGAGTGAAGCTAAAAAAAAAAGATCATGCTGAAAGTTCACCAGTGAACCACGCTGAAACTGAGAACGACCTTTTTCATCTGTTGGTACGAAGCTGAAAGCATGTAATTGTCTCTCAAACATCTAATACGATGCTTTAACTGAAATAATAATAATAATACATTTAATCCTATATTTATTAGAAGTGCCCATCTGTGTAACGAGTCTGTTGCTGGTGTTTGAGTAGATACATAGAAATGAATCATATTAAATTAAAAATGTATAAACACAGCTGGAAATGTCTGGGCAGTGTGGCTTCATTAAAAAGAGCAGTAAAGCAGTAATTACTGTGAAGGTCCTTCATAAAAGAAAAAATCTTTAGCTTTTGTTGAAATATCTTGCTGTTGTGGTGTAGTGGGGAACATGTTCGCCTCTCGGCGCTGGGGATCCAGGTTTGAATCCTGATCTGGGTGGAAGTTAACCATGGGTTTAAAGTAAATTGGCTGCTCTAAATTGTCCCTATATATAATGTGTGTGTGTGTGTGTGTGTGTGTGTCTATCTGTGTGAGTGTGTGCCCAGCGATGGATTCGTCTGTGTGTATGTCCTGGGTGGCCCCCCCCCCCCCCCCCCCCCCCCCCCCCCCCCCCCCCCCCCCCCCCCCCCCCCCCCCCCCCCCCCCCCCCCCCCCCCCCCCCCCCCCCCCCAACCCCCCCCCCCCCCCCCCCCCCCCCCCCCCCCCCCCCCCCCCCCCCCAATAAGTTTTTGTTTGTTGCTCAACACCAACCCATAAACACTAATCAAAATATTGTAAATGTTTTTTGTTTTGTTTGAAAAATGTAATAAATCTCCACCAAAAACAGCAGGAAATGTTTTTCTTAAAATGCTTTCCTTATTTTTCTTGGTCTTTTCACATAATCCAGTGTTCATTTACCAAGAAAGCCAGCGTTTACTGTGATTTTATAAGAAACAGAATCAGAACCAGTACCTACAGCACAGTTTCTACATTTAATAGGCAATAAAATAACGACGGTGGCACGGTGGTTTAGTGGTTAGCACATTCGCCTCTCAGCTCTAGGGATTCCCGGTTCGAATCCCCATCTGGGTGGAGTTTCCATGTTCTCCCCGTGTCTGCATGGGTTTCCTCCGGGTTCTCCGGTTTCCTCCCACAGTCCAAAAACATGGATCAAGTCAATTTAATTCTCAAAATTGCCCCATATAGAGTGTGTCTGTGTGAGTGTGTGCCCAGCGATGGATTAGCATCCTGTCCTGGGTCTATCTGCCCAGCGCCCAAGATGTTCTCCCCTGGATGGGCATGGGGAACTCCACCGCGACCCTAATAGAGGATAAAGCGGGAGATAATAAATGAATGAATGAATAAATGAATGAATGAAAATAACGATGAAAGGAAACAGAGCCATTTTAAGAACACGTAAATCTAATATATATATATATATATATATATGTGTGTGTATGTGTGTGTTTTTATATGTATGTATGTATATGTATGTGTTTGTGTCTGTGTGTATGTTAATATATAGATTAAGTAACCACCAGAGGGAGCTAAAGCAACGAGGTACCTCTGACGTCTGACACGCACAAGTAAACAAAGTAAATCCATAAATCCAAATTCTATTAGCGTCTAATAATCAATGTTTCCAGCGTTTTTTTTTTTTAAAAACATGTGACTGAATTACAATATTCACCTTAAAAGTTCACTAATAATTGTTTAATGTCTTATGTGCTGTTTTATTTTACAAACACGTTGCTACAGGCATTCACGGTAACTCTGTTCTTATTTTACGTCATCTCTGATCGTTTGTTTGATCATTTGGTATTTTACATTTCCATACATTTAAAAAACCTTCAATAAACAATAAAACCTTTATAATCCATACATTTAAATCGTTGTTTGTAGTAGTTGTTGACGTTTTAAACGAGTTATTGTTTTTATTCTGTGAGTGAGTGTCTGCCCAGTGATAGATTGGCACCCTGTCCTGGGTGTATCTGCCCAGCGCCCGAGACGTTCTCCCCTGGATGGGCATGGGGAACCCCACTAATAGGGCGACCCTAATAGAGGATAAAGCGGGAGATAATGAATGAATGTTTTTATTCTGTCTCCCGTAACGGAGGCATCTCAGTTTAATAAAATGTATTCGAATGAAATGTTTGGGTCCAGCCTGCATCATTTCTAATCAGTATTCTGTAATAAATGTAAACTTAAATGTTTAATGGCTGATTAAAGTTGCTCGGTTGGATAAAGTGGTCGCGTTAATGGTTTTAAAACGTTGATATTACAGATAATCCCTAAAATAAGGGGAGATCGGATTGTGTTATTAAATCAAAGCGTTTTCTTAACACTTTCTGCAAGCTTGCCTTTTATAAAGCGCGTCTTCGGGCACGTTTGCGGGAGCCAATCAGCGAGCTCGGAGCGCATTCCTTCGTGAAGACTGGCCAATCGCGTGCGAGTAGGCGCGTCCCGCTCGCTCCGTTCCGGCAGCACGAAGTTTAATCCGGAGTGGAGCAGCTGCTCGGGGAGAGAATGGTGCAGCTCGCCGCGGACGCGTGGGACAGCGCTTTCCACACCCGCGCCGCTGCCGTCTAACTTTTCTGTCTGTTCTCTCTGATTTGGGAATATTGACTCTGCAACTAACGGCTCGGATGATGGCTGTGAGCATGCGTGAGGCGCGCGCGTCCCCTTTCATCTCTTTGGTTCTGCTGGCGTGGAGTTGCGCGATCGCCCATGCCGGCCCTTCTGACAGTTTGGGACTGACCTATGGCTTCAGATCAGACTTATCCGAGGACGCCATCCTGGTGGCCAACAATGGGATCCGGGTCCCTTTTGGAAGGTCTGTCTTCATCGACCCCATCAATGACCTGGTCCTCCAGGTTCGGCCAGGAGACAAGTGCAGCATCATAGTACTGGACAACGACCCACTGTCCCAGAAACCGGGTCAGCTGAGCCCCAAAAAGTTTCCCTGCGAGTTCGGACCCAGTGATGTGAAATATTCCCACTTCGGCTCCCGGAGCCCCTCTAAAGACAGAGTGAGGCTCCAGCTGAGGTACGACACCCAGACCGACACCGTCATCATCCCCTTCATGATGGAAGTGGAGGTGCTCTTCACCCAACTGGAGATCCTGACCAAAAACATGCCTTTGACCGTAGACGAGCTTTTAGGAATGAGCAATCCCATTGATGCGAAGATCCTGGAGTTCACCTACGATAGAAACAAGTACCAGTGCAAAGTGACCTCGCTGGCAGGAGCTGGCATTCTGCCCAGGTACGGAAAACTTGTTGATGAGGGGAAATTGGGAAAGATGGTTAACTGTGATGAGTTCACCAAGCTTAATGTTCGGTATCACCACACCTTCACCCAGCGCTCGCCAAACCGTGATTACATCCCTATGTACGTGGAACTGCAGGACAAAGAAGGCAATGTCCTGAATCAGGAGTTCTTCCAAATCATGGTGCGGGTTAGAGAAGGGCAGGAGAACACGGCTCCCAAACCCAGTTTCGTGGTCATGATGATGATGGAAGTCGACCAATTTGTGATGACCGCCATAACCCCAGACATGCTGGCGGCAGAGGACGTGGAATCGCCCCTTGATGATTTGATCTTCAACATCACCTCCCCGCTGTCGTTCGAGGAAGGTTATATCGTGAGCACGGACGACAGGAATTTACCCATCACGTCGTTCTATCAGGGAGATCTGAAGGATCTCAAAATAGCCTACAAACCCCCGGCTGAGGACTCCAACACCGAGAGGCTTTTCCAAATCGAGTTAGTGGTGGTGGACACGGAGGGAGCCGTGTCCGATCCGTTTGCGTTTATGATTGTTGTCAAGCCCATGAACACACTGGCGCCCGTCGTGACCAGAAACACGGGGCAGCTGCTCTACGAGGGCCAGTCTAGACCTCTGTCGAGTTCTTTAAACCTCCAGATCAGTGATGAGGACAATCTCAATGACGTGAAGGTGACTGTGATCGACGGGCTGAGGCACGGAGAACTCGCCGTGATCGGCCTGAGGAATAAATTCTTTACGCCCGCAGACCTGGATCAGGGTGCGGTGGTGTACCAGCACGATGGCAGCGATACTTATAGCGATAACATTATTTTCCGTATGACGGATGGCAAACACGAAGTGGAATTCCTCTTCCCTATAACCGTGGTGCCTACCGATGACGAGCCGCCGATAATCAACGCCAACACCGGATTAATAATCTTTAAAAACCAGATGATGCCCATCACCTTGCACATGCTCAGTGCGGCTGACATCGACTCAGAAGACTCAACCATCAAATTCATCATGGAGGCTCCTTTCTCGACCATCGGTGAAGTGCTTCTCCGTCAGTCGGATGCTCCGGAGGACCCGTCGACATGGACATTCAATTCAGCCGATGAGCTGTATGAAAAAGCCGTGACGGAATGGTTCCAGCAGGATATAACGGACGGGAAGCTGTTTTACAGGCACGTCGGTCCTCACAACACCCAGGCCATCATGGATCAGTTTGTTTTCCGAGTTCAGGACGATAACGATCCACCGAACCAGTCGCCGCCGAGCGCCTTCATCGTCAAAATCCTGCCCATCGATGACCTGCCACCTGAACTTTACCCCGACACCACGTTGCAGCTGACCGTGCATGAATACCAGCTCACAATCCTCCGTAAGAAATTCTTGCGCTATACAGATTTGGACTCGGACGACCGGGATTTGAAATACACGGTCACCCAACCGCCGACCGACACGGACGAGAACAGCCCCGGGATTTTAGGGGCCATTGTTTTAACGGAGAATCCGAATGCCGAGGTCACAGAGTTCACCCAGGCCCAAATCAACCACCATAAGATTGCGTACAAGCCTCCCGACCTGGAGCTGGGAATAACGCCGCACGTCGTACAGTTCCACTACACGGTCGAAGACACAGCAGGAAACGGCGTCAACGGGATCTTCACCATTTTCCTGCAGCCCGTCGACAACAAGCCCCCCCAGATTACCAACTCCGGATTCACAGTGCTGGAGCGAGGCATGCATATCATCACCCGCAACGAGCTGGACACCACCGACCCCGACACCGACGGCACGAAGATCTCCTTTACGCTCACCCAGCCTCCCCAGCATGGACACATCCACTACACATTTATCCAGTTGGAGAAAGGGGGTGCTTTCAACCTGGACGATCTTTCCAATGGCAGGATCTCTTACGTTCATAATGGAGACGAGTTGACGACCGACGTCTTTCAGATTGACGTGAGCGACGGCGTTCATGTTGTTACAATTACAATTAAGGTCAACGTTAAGTTGATTGACGACGAGACTCCAAGTTTAAGCCTTCCAGAAGGTACCCTGGGGTCCTACATAGATGTTTTGGAAAATGGAGCTACAGAAATAACCGCCAGCGTCATACAAGGAAGAGACGATGACACTGATGACCGTAGACTTACCTTTATAGTTGAGGACCCACCCAATTTGGGTGAGATCCTGGTTGGTGGGGTGCCGTCTCAGCAGTTTACTCAAGCAGACATCATTAATGGGTTAGTCGTCTATGCGCACACCAGTGGTGAGATCGGTCTGGCTACGAAAGAGGATTTCTTTAATCTGACCCTCACAGACATGTCCGACGAATGGACAGTCGGCGGGAATAAGATCAAGGGAGTCCGTGTGCATGTGACCATCCTTCCGATAGACAGCCAAGCTCCTCAGGTGTTCGTGGGCCAGCCGTTTCAAGTTGTCGAGGGTGAGAAAAACGTCATTCAGATCGTCCACATAAGCGCCTCAGACCTGGACACTCCTAACGATGACCTGTTGTGTACCATCACCATCCAGCCCACCTCAGGCTACCTGGAGAACATCTCCCCAGCCCCGGGATCAGAGAAGTCCAGGTCTGGAACTGCGATCAGCGCCTTTACTATTAAAGACATCAAACAGAACCATATCTATTACGTACAAAGTATTCACAAAGGCGTGGAGCCGGTGGAGGACAGGTTCACGTTCCGCTGCTCAGATGGCATCAATTTCTCCGACAGACACTTCTTCCCTATTGTCATCATCCCGTCCAATGACGAGAAACCCGAGATCCATATGAGAGAGTTTGTGGTGATGGAAGGCATGAATGTCGTAATAGACACTCCCATTTTGAATGGCGTCGATGCTGATGTTCCCAACAACGAGCTGACCTTCATCATCACCAAACCTCCTAAACACGGCTTCATCATCAACCAGTTAACCTCCGGCACGATTTCCGTCACCAACTTCACCCTGGACCAGATACGAGAGGCTTCAAGTATCGTTTATGAGCACGACGATACCGAAACCACTGAGGACAGTTTCAAGCTTCTTCTCACTGATGGCCGGTTCACTGTGGAGAAGACGGTCATCGTTATGGTGATACCTGTAGACGATGAGACGCCGAGGATGGCTATCAATGATGGGCTTGAAATCGAGATCGGAGAAGTCAAAGAACTTGACAACAAAGTCTTAAAAGCTACAGACCTCGATTCCGAGGACAGCACGCTGACTTACATCATCCGCTTCGGCCCCAATCAGGGCATTCTCCAACGGAGGACCGTATTCGGGACTCTGGAAAACATAACCGTTGGAATGAATTTCACACAAAGCGACTTGGACCAGAATTTAATTCTATACGTTCACAACGGACAGGAAGGCGTGAGGGACCTCATTAAATTTGACGTCACAGATGGCATTAATCCGCTGATCGATCGATACTTCTACGTGACGGTCGGAGGAATTGATCTAGTGTTTCCTGACGTCGTTAGCAGAGGGGTTTCTCTGAAGGAGGGTGGCAGAGTGACGTTTACCACAGATTTATTGAGTACCAGTGATCTTAACAGCCCTGACGAACACCTGGTGTTCACCATCACCCGCGCACCCACCCGAGGTCACCTCGAGTGCACCGATTCTCCAGGCATGCCCATTAGCTCCTTCACCCAGCTGCAGTTGGCTGGCAGTAAGATCTACTACCTTCACACCTCCGACGACGAGGTCAAAATGGACAGCTTTGAGTTTGAGGTGACCGACGGGTACAACCCAGTGTTCCGCACCTTCCGCATCTCCATCACGGACGTGGATAACAAAAAACCCGTGGTCACCATTCATGGACTGGTGGTTAACGAGGGGAAGAGTAAGCTGATCACCCCGTTCGAGTTGACCGTGGAGGACCGCGACACCGCCGACAGACTCCTGAAATTTGTCGTCACCCAGTTGCCCCTTCACGGCAAGCTGGTGTTCAACAACTCCCGGCCTGTGACGTCCTTCACCAAGCAGGATCTAAACGAGAACCTGATCAGCTACAAGCACGATGGCACCGAGTCCCCCACCGACAGCTTCTCCTTTACAGTGACGGACGGAACGCATACCGACTTTTATGTCTTTCCGGACACGGTGTTCGAGACCCGCAAGCCACAGAAGATGAAAATCACCATCCTTTCCGTCGACAACGGCGTCCCACAAATCGTCGTCAACAAGGGCGGGACGGCGCTGAAGCCTCTGCCCACTGGTCACATGGGGTTTGTGGTCACGAGCAAAACGCTGAAGGCTGAAGACCGAGACAGTCCCAACGGCGCGGTGACGTTTCGAGTCACAGTGGGTGCACGGCATGGCTACCTGATTGACCTCGGCAAAGGAAACGCCACCATTACAACCTTTACTCAAGGTATGAAACCATGAGCTGTTGTGTGTCCAGATCAAATGTTCTGTGTGTCTTTTCAGGACTCTGAGGAAGTTCAGCGCAGTTCTGGAATCAGCACTTCTATTGACTCACAGTACCAGTCAAAAGTTTGGACACGCCCCCCTTCTTGCTCCATCATCTATTTCCTCCACTTACCATAGAGATGGGCTTTGTAGTTTTATAATTCCAGACTGTAGTCCATCTGCATTTTTTGTTCTGTTAGTCCCCTGTTGGTTCTCTGTTCTCTATTGGTCAGGTGTAATTTGGGTGGTGGATTGTTTATTGTCAGTTCTGCAGTGACACTGATGTGGTGAGGGGGTTTTAGTGCAGCAGTGCTGCTGTAGTTTCATTTAAACACCTCAGTGACACTGCTGGGATAGGACTAATGCCCCCACCAAATAACCCCTGCTCTGTGGTGGTACTATTGGGGTTCTGACCATTAGAACAGAGTAAAGGGGATGTACACAGTATGTACTGTAGAACCCAAACAGATGGACTACAGTCTGCAATTGGAGAACTACAAAGTCCAACTGAAAACATGGACAATAAGTGGCGCAAAAAGGGGGCGTGGCCAAACTTTGGTCTTGTACTGATCAGTCATGATTTTTGTATCATAGATATTCTGTATGTCGTGCATTTATCGAGAATTTTTAATAGCACTAATAACTATCCATCCATCCATTATCTTCCGCTTTATCCTCTATTAGGGTCGCGGGGGGGTTCCTCAATGCCCATCCAGGGGAGAACGTCTCGGGCGCTGGGCAGATACACCCAGGATAGGGGGCCAATCTATCGCTGGGCACACACTCACTCACACAGACACACTCTATATGGGGCAATTTGGAGAATTCAATTGACTTGATCCATGTTTTTGGACTGTGGGAGGAAACCGGAGAACCCGGAGGAAACCCACGCGGACACGGGGAGAACATGGAAACTCCACCCAGATGGGGATTCGAACCGGAAATCCCTAGCGCTGAGAGGAGAACGTGCTAACCACTAAGCCACCGTGCCGCCCTCGCACTAATAACTAATGGCGTCATAAATGTATGAGCTATGTAAGATAAAAAAAAATCAGTTTGTCAGTTAACATGGTCTCAGAGGTGAGAGGAGGGAGTGTTGCTCTTTGTGCATTTAAGTGCCGTTCTGGCACAAGGGACCGGGATAGGAACAGATGTGACCTCAAGGCTGTAAGATAATTGATGCACTTAAAAGTATCGGTCGGTCTTCCATAATACAAGAACATCTATAATACAACCTCCACTACGCTGTACGGTTGTTATGGTGTGTTCTGCGTCCTCTTTTTCGTTATTTAAGAAAAACATAGGGCGGCACGGTGGCTTAGTGGTTAGCACGTTCGCCTCTCAGCGCTAGGGATTCCCGGTTTGAATCCCCATCTGGGTGGAGTTTCCATGTTCTCCGTGTGTCTGTGTGGGTTTCCTCCGGGTTCTCCGGTTTCCTCCCGCAGTCCAAAAACATAGATCAAGTCAATTGAATTCTCCAAATTGCCCCATATAGAGTGTGTGTGTGTAAGTGAGTGTGTGCCCAGCAATGGACTGGCGCCCTGTCTTGGGTGTATCTGCCCAGCGCCCAAAATGTTCTCCCCTGGATGGGCATGGGGAGCCCCACCGCGACCCTACTAGAGGATAAAGCGGGAGATAATGAATGAATGAAGAAAAACATATTTTTTTATTAGAGACAGAACCGTTACATTAAACCTGCATGTTAAACTTTAATGCATATTCGTTCTATAGCAGTCATAGGCTTGTGGTTAAGGAACCAGCCTTATGACATGTCGGTCCCTGGTGCCATTCCCAGGTCCCACCATGTACTACGGCTAAAGACACCCAACCCCAATAGCTACCCCAGCTCCGTGCACAAGGCTGCCCCCTGCTCCGAGCATGTGTACTTCACTTACAGTGTGTTTCACTGCATGGATGGGTTCAATGTGGATGATACACGCCTCTGTGTGTGAGCACTGTAGATAAAATACATCACTTTATTTTATTTATTATTAAAGCGACTTATAAGTGCACCAACATGAGGGTTGGGTTTAAAATACAGTGTGGGAGATGATGCAGCCTCCTGGAGCAATGAGGGTTAAGGTTCTTGCTCAAAGTTTCCACATTTAGAACCTCCGAGGATTAGAGATCTGAATTCTCAACAATAAGATTGATAAATCAACATCCTGACAACTGAGCAACCACGCCTTCTCAGTTTTATATGTATGTCCATCCATTACCTTACACTTTATCCTCTATCAGGGTCGCGATGGGGTTCCCCGTGCCCATTCAGGGGAGAACGTTTCGGGCGCTGGGCAGATAGACCCAGGACAGGGCGCCAATCTATCGCTGGGCACACACTCACTCACACAGACTCACTCTATATGGGGCAATTTGGAGCATTCAGTTGACCTTGATCCATGTTTTTGGACTGTGGGAGGAAACCGGAGAACCCGGAGGAAACCCACGCGGACACGGGGAGAACATGGAAACTCCACCCAGATTGGAATTCGAACCGGGAATCCCTAGCGCTGAGAGGAGAACGTGCTAACCACTAAGCCACCGTGCCGCCCTTTATGTATATGTTCATTCATTCATTATCTTCCGCTTTATCCTGTTATTAGGATTGCAGGTTGTTCCCCATGCCCATCCAGGGGAGAACGTTTCGGGCGCTGGGCAGATACACCCAGGACAGGGCGTCAATCTATCGCCGGGCACTTACACACACACACACACACACACACACACACACACACACACAGACACACTCTATATGGGGCAATTTGGAGAACTCAATTGACCTTGATCCATGTTTTTGGACTGTGGGAGAAAACCGGAGAACCCGGAGAAAACCCACGCCGACACGGGGAGAACATGGAAACTCCACCCAGATGGGGATTCGAACCGGGAATCCCTAGCACTGAGAGGAGAACATGCTAAACCACTAAGCCCTTTATGTCTGTGATTTTTTTTTAATTAATTGACTTTTTCATGATGAAAAATAATGTAAGATTTCAGGATCTGATTTATTAGCTGTTTTTTTTATCGTTATATTTTAACTTCATATCGAATGATGCATTTTATTTTTATTTTTTCAATCCGAGCACATGACTAACCTGAGCGTCTGTTTACCCTCGGCTAAAGCGTTCCTTCAGCTGATTTGCTTTTCCATTAAATATTCAGGGAAAACTGAAGCTTCATCAAAAGGCTGCAGATAAAAACAACAACCCAAGAAGCACTAAAGAGACAAAAGTCTGGATCAGACACACTTTTCCTTATTCTGTCTCTGAGGACGATCAAATGTCAGGTGTTTGTTTTAGTGTTTAACTATAAAGCTGGAAAATCGTACATAATTCAGACTATGATCTCATTATCTCAACTGCGGGGTCACATGTGCATTCAGGGAAGAACATTTTGGGTGCTGGACATATACAGGGTGCCAATCCATCACTGGGTACACAGTCACTCACTCACACAGATGCACACACACACTATGTAGGGGCAATTTAGAGCAGCCAATTTACCTTGAATCAATGCAATCAATAGACTTTGGGAAAGAAACTGGAGAACATGGAGAAAACCCACACGGACACGGGGAGAACATGGAAACTCCACCCAGATCGTGATTCCAACCTGGATTCCCAACGCTAAGATTCCCGGTTCGAATCCCAATCTGGGTGGAGTTTCCATGTTCTCCCCATGTCCGTGTGGGTTTCCTCCGGGTTCTCCGGTTTCCTCCCACTGCCCAAAAACATGAATCAAGTCATCTGAATTCTCCAAATTGCCCCATATAGAGTGTGTCTGTGTGAGTGAGTGTGTGCCCAGTGATAGATTGACGTATCTGCCCAGTACCCAAAACGTTCTCCCCTGGATGGGCATGGGGAACCCCACTGCGACCCTAATAGAGGATAAAGCAGAAGATAATGGATGGATGGATGAATAAGTTTTCTGTGTAAAAAGATATTTTATTTGTCATTGTATGCGGACTGTGTGGGAATTTTGGGAATGCTGTCCACCTCCAACCATCTTTATTGGTTTAACTGTTTTTATAGAGGGTGGCACGGTGGCTTAGTGGTTGGCATGTTCTCCTCAGCACTAGGGATTCCCGGTTCGAATCCCCATCTGGATGGAGTTTCTATGTTCCCCCCCGTGTCCGTGTGGGTTTCCTCCCACAGTCCAAAAACATGGATCAAGTGAATTGAGTTCTCCAAATTGCCCCATATAGAGTGTGTCTGTGTGAGTGAGTGTGTGCCCAGCGATAGATTGGCGCCCTGTCCTGGGTGTATCTGCCCATCGCCCGAGACGTTCATGGGGACATGGGGAACCCCACCGCGACCCTAATAGAGGATAAAGTGTAAGATAATGGATGGACATACACATAAAACTGACAGGAGGCGTGGTCGCTCAGTTGTCAGGATGTTGATTTATCAATCTTATTGTTGAGAAGGGCGGCACGGTGGCTTAGTGGTTAGAACGTTCGCCTCTCAGCGCTAGGGATTCCCGGTTCGAATCCCAATCTGGGTGGAGTTTCCATGTTCTCCCCGCGTCCGTGTGGGTTTCCTCCAGGTTCTCCGGTTTTCTCCCACAGTCCAAAAACATGGATCAAGTCAGTTGAGTTCTCCAAATTGCCCCATATAGAGTGTGTCTGTGTGAGTGAGTGTGTGCCCAGCGATGGATTGGCGTCCTGTCCTGGGTGTATCTGCCCAGCGCCCGAAACGTTCTCCCCTGGATGGACATGAGGAACCCCCCCACAACCCTAATATAGGATAAAGAGGAAGATAATGGATGGATGAGTCTTCTGTATAAAAATAAATTTTATTTTGCATTGTGTGGGAATTTTGGGAACGCTGTCCACCTCCAACCATCTTTATTGATTTAACTGTTTTTATAGAGATGTTTTGTTTGCATTGTCTATACAAGTTTACTGATTTCACCTTCGGGGTTCGAACGAGAGCTCGAACTGGAACAGGAGCAGCTGAAATGGCTCGTGAAATTTGCTGAGCGTCGGTTCCACTCACGTATTCGTTTAATCTCTTCCTCAGCTGACATCGATGACATGCACATATGCTACGTTCTGCAAAATGGGAACAATGCCACGAGTGACACCTTCCATTTCTCCATTGAAGACAATGGTAGGCCACTTTCCACTGTTATTTATAGATGTGCGCAGAATGCTGAGAATAATGTGTGAGATACCGTACACTCCCACTGGCTGGCGACGTGTCTGAATCCACCGGGACGCTGCTTTAAAAAGCCCGACGCCATGAAATGAATCCAATAACACTTTCATTTCAATGAATGTGAGAATTTCATGCTCATTTTAAAGAGATGTTCCATCTCTAATGCCGTAGCTCTGTCAGTCAGTCGTTCTCGTTGCTTTTCGTGTCAGTTGCTGTTTGTTCAGTCTTCCTCTTCAGTTCTTCCTCACTGTCTTGTTCTTGTTCTTTCTTAG
>JAFMOC010000148.1:1767500-1782500 GCA_019802505.1 Corydoras sp. C115 | reverse complement strand
CTCACTCACACAGACACACTCTATATGGGGCAATTTTGAGAACTCAACTGACATGATCCATGTTTTTGGACTGTGGGAGGAAACCGGAGAACCCGGAGGAAACCCACGCGGACACGGGGAGACCATGGAAACTCCACCCAGATGGGGATTGGAACCGGGAATCCCTAGTGCTGAAAGGCGAACGTGCTAAACACTAAGCCACCGTGCCGCCTCTCTTTTACATATTATCATTATTATTATTATCATCATTATTATCTCATCTGGGTGGCATGGTGGCTTAGTGGTTAGCATGTTCTCCTCTCACCACTAGAGATTCTGGGTTCGAATCCCAATCTGGGTTTCCATGTTCTCCCTGTGTCCGCATGGGTTTCCTTCGGGTTCTCTGGTTTCCTCCCACAGTCCAAAAACAAGGATCAATTCAATTGAGTTCTCCAAATTGCCCCATACAGAGTGTCTGTGTGAGTGAATGTGTGCCCAGCGATGGATTGGCGCCCTGTCCTGGATGTATCTGCCCAGCGCCCGAAACGTTCTCCGCTGGATGGGCATGGGGAACCCCCCCCCCCCCACGACCCTAATAGAGGAAAAAGCGGAATATAATGAATGGATTATCTCATCTCATTATCTTTTGCTTAATCCTATAGTAGGGTCATGGGGGGGGGGGGTTCCTATGCCCATACAGGGAAGAATGCCCAGCGCGTGAAACATACACCCAATACACGGTGTCAGTTCATTACGATTAAAAGCAGCATATTTACCTTGAATCCATGTTTTTTGGACTGTGGGAGGTAATCGGAGAACCCAGAAAAAAGGGGAGAACTTGGAAACTCCACCCAGATCGGGATTTGAACCGCGCTGAGAGGCAGAGGTGTCAACCTTACTTACTTAGTAGTCACTTTTTATTATTATTATGATTATTATTATCTGTTAAATCTTTTAAACCTTCCACTCTGCTATTGTTTCTATTTAATTGAGCGTTGTATTAATCAGGACCCCCACAGCACCACCACAGGACATGTAGCTTATTATTTCAGTGGAGAAAACTTATTAGCACCTTTAGTGAGACGGTGGTGGTGGTGGTGATGGAGGTGTGTTACGCCGGTATGAGTGAATCAAAAGCAGCACTGCTGTTGGTTTTTCAAACACCTCGGTGATGCTCAGTATCCTGCAGGCAGCATCCTCTGAGCCCTCATGAAGCATGATCTGATCACGTAATGAGCTGCTGTCTGACGTGTCTGAGGTGAAACAATAGAGTAGAGGTGTAAATGAAGTTCACATTGTGTTCTCCAAACTCCAGCATCATGGCGGTGTATGATCCACATATACCAGCATAACACACCACCACCACCATCACGTATAGAGAAACAAATGGACTGCAGGTTGTAAATGAGGAACCACACAGTTCATCTATACGGTGAGCGGAAAGGACTAAATGATCCGTGAGGATAAGGTGACTAGTGAGAGAGTAGAGGGAGAATAGAATACAATAAAATGCTTTATTTTTGTTGTCCTTTTATTGCACATTGTACGCTGATCTACCAGTGCTAAAAATATTAATTATAAATATAAAGTCAAGGGTGGCTTAGTGGTTAGCACGTTCTCCTCTCAGCACTAGGGTTTCCCGGTTCGAATCCCTATCTGGGTGGAGTTTCCATGTTCTCCCCGTGTCCATGTGGGTTTCCTCCGGGTTCTCCGGTTTCCTCCCACAGTCCAAAAACATGGATCAAGTCAATTGAGTTCTCCAAATTGCCCCATATAGAGTGTGTCTGTGTGAGTGAGTGTGTGCCCAGTGATAGATTGGCACCCTGTCCTGGGTGTATCTGCCCAGCGCCTGAAACGTTCTCCCCTGGATGGGCATGGGGAACCCCACCGCAACCCTAATATAGCTATATGATAATGAATGAATAAATAAATATAAAGTCAGTAAATATAAAGACTCAAGAGAAAAAGAATCTATTGCCTACGACCCGTTTGAGGTGAACTTAAAAGTGACGATTGCGCATTGAATGAAAATGACAGCTGTGTCACGGGTTTGTGCTCTGGCCCCGTCATAACTCTCTCTCATTCTGTTTATCTTTCATTATAAATATATTAAGTAGTTAATTAGTGTATATTTAGCAAATGCATCAGAGAGGAGCTCTGTGAGAGAAAAGCATCTTAAAAATGAGGGAACATTAAAAGCCTCTAATAACATGCTCACCTGGTGGTAAGAAATTCCGAGGTCTTTCGAAGCCAATTTCCCAGTCAGAGTGGTTTATTACACCGCCACCTGATTGTGTGTCACTCTGACCTGCACTCGTAACCTGCCGTGGTTCAGAGTCTCTGCAGCTCACGTATAAAGGAACGTCCTGTTCAACACAATGTGATGTAGAACAAATTCAAACCCAGGGGGCTTAATTACCTCAGCAACCCCACCTCATAATCCAGTCAAGCACTATTTTTGCCATCGAGCATTATTCAGCTACAGAGTTTGACAGTATGGTATTAAGTCACAACCACAGTGCAACTTTACTTTACCTGCGTTTACATCGTATTGCAAATGATGCTCAAAACACACTCACGATGGCATAGATGCACTGATACGTACCTGATCATGCTGCAGGGTGCATCGTTGGTGACTAACGCAAAGGGCACCAGAGGGCATGCATTATTCTATATAAATCATAAATCCTGTGGTTCAAGTTCAAGTTATTTATTTCTGTCGCGCTTTTTACAACAGTACACTGTCACAAAGCAGCTTTACAGAATGAGAAGCCTTTAAACCCCCAAAGAGCAAGCCGAAGCGACAGTGGCAAGACAAAACTCCCTTTTATGTTGTTATTTAAGGAAGAAACCTTAAGAGGACCAAGACTCAGATTCAGATTCAAGACCAAGATTCATTCACAATAATACAGAGCATTGAGTGCCTTATTGCTTTCCTAAAATGCTTCCAAACACACTATAATAAAAAACAAGGTTTGATTTATTTATTCATTCATTCATTATCTTCCGCTTTATCCTCTGTTAGGGTCGCGGTGGGGTTCCCCATGCCCATCCAGGGGAGAACGTCTCGGGCGCTGGGCAGATAGACCCAGGACAGGGCGCCAATCTATCGCTGGGCACACACTCACTCACACAGACACACTCTATATGGGGCAATTTGGAGAACTCAATTGACTTGATCCATGTTTTTGGACTGTGGGAGGAAACCGGAGAACCCGGAGGAAACCCACATGGACACGGGGAGAACATGGAAACTCCACCCAGATAGGGATTCGAACCGGGAATCCCTAGTGCTGAGAGGAGAACGTGCGAACCACTAAGCCACCGTGCCGCCGGTTTGATTTATAAATGTGTTTATTCAAAACCAAATTGTTAAAAATCTGGTCTCCTGCGATGTAATCTAGTCCGGTTTATAAAGTGACCATTGATTGCTGGGTAACAGAGTAACGTTTATTTCTAACAATAAATCACTGCCATCTAGTGGCTATATTGCAGAACTGAATTTCTAAACAACAGCCGCAACAGGTTTAGTGCTCGTCAGGAATCGGCACGCTGTTCATATTAATCTGTATTTCCTTCCATGGTACATGATTTAAAATAATGTTATGCCTCTATTTAACACGACTGTGTGTTTAGTTGTTAACTCTTTGATGCTGAAGCAGGTAAATGTTCCTCAGACCTTTAAGGTTGTTCTGTTGCTGTCAGTGAGGGTCGGCTTGACTCTAAACAGATTCACATCTGTGTGACTGCAGTGGATTAGATGTGATGGGATTAAGAGGATTAGCACACCATGCTGCCCCGAAGGATACGTTTAGCACTTGCCCAGTGATCAGAGTTTGTGCCTCCTCCCTGAGACATCTGACTCGTAAACTCTCTGAAACGGGAAGCCTGTCTGTTCCTCGCCTGTTCGGTGAGTGAAGAGCATTTAGCAGAGGCCCAAACATGCAAAGCACCCTGCACATGAACTCGTGGGGGTGGGGGGGGTCGACCTGCACATACCTGGGCTACTTATTACTCAGCTTTGTTGGTGGGCGAGGGGAAAACACCCCCCCCACGCGCCACCAATGTCTTACTGCTCATGAATGTTTTGATTTAAACTCAGAAATAATAATTAATTTAGAATTATTAAATAGATTAAATAAACCTGCTATTGTGTGTGTGTGTGTGTGTGTGTGTGTGGGCGGGGAATGTATGCGTATGTGTGTGGGGCAGGGTGTGTGTGTGTGTGGGGGGGGGGGTGAACTAGGAGGCTCTTACCTATTTGCTGAAATCTAGGTGGTGTATCATCTCTCAGTCTAAATGAAGCCCAGTGGAGTATCTATATTCCAAATTTGGCTTAATATGACTTACGTTGTGCATTGAGGCACGGTCGCACTAGGACATAACGGGACAGGGCGCGGTAGCTCAGTGGGTAGGTCATTGGGCTATCAAGCTGAAGGTTGGCGGTTCAAATCCCAGGTCCACTGCAGTTACCAGTGTGGGTCCTTGAGCAAGACCCTTAACCCTCATTGCTCCAGGGATGTTGTGATGTAAGTCGCTTTGGATAAAAGCGTCCAATAAATTACCAAATGTAATGCAAATGTAATAACGGGCCTTCCCCAATGTGTTCACACAAAGATGGAAGCCTACAGCTGGATTGCTGAACAGCCAGATCAATGAGACTGAATTAAAACATCTGAACCAGAGTGGTAGGGAGCGGTAGCTCAGTGGTTGGGGTGTTGGGTTATCAATCTGAAGGTTGGGGGTTTAAATCCCAGGTCCACTGCAGTTACCAGTGTGGGTCCTTGAGCAAGACCCTTAACCCTCATTGCTCCAGGGATGTTGTGATTAACCCTGTGCTTAACCCTCACCTTGTAAGTCGCTTTGAATAAAAGCATCTGCTAAATGACCAAATGTAATGTAAATGTAGTAACGGGCCTTCCCCAATGTGTTCACACAAAGATGGAAGCCTACAGCTGGATTGCTGAACAGCCAGATCAATGAGACTGAATTAAAACATCTAAACAAGAGTGGTAGGGAGTGGTAGCTCAGTGGTTGGGGTGTTGGGTTATCAATCTGAAGGTTGGGGGTTTAAATCCCAGGTCCACTGCAGTTACCAGTGTGGGTCCTTGAGCAAGACCCTTACCCTCATTGCTTCAGGGATGTTGTGATTAACCCTGTGCTCACCTTGTAAGTTGCTTTGGATAAAAGCGTCCAATAAATGACCAAATGTAATAACGGGCCTTCCCCAATGTGTTCACACAAAGATGGAAGCCTACAGCTGGATTGCTGAACAGCCAGATCAATGAGACTGAATTAAAACATCTGAACCGGAGTGGTAGGGAGTGGTAGCTCAGTGGTTGGGGTGTTGGGCTATCAATCTGAAGGTTGGCGGTTCAAATCCCAGGTCCACTGCAGTTACCATTGTGGGTCCTTGAGCAAGTCCCTTAACCCTCATTGCTCCAGGGATGCTGTGATGAACCCTGTGCTCACCTTGTAAGTCACTTTGGATAAAAGCGTCTGCTGAATGACCAAATGTAATGCAAATGTAATAACGGGCCTTCCCCAATGTGTTCACACAAAGATGGAAGCCTACAGTTGGATTGCTGAACAGCCAGATCAATGAGACTGAATTAAAACATCTGAACCGGAGTGGTAGCTCAGTGGTTAGGTCATTGGGCTATCAATCTGAAGGTTGGGGGTTCAAATCCCAGTTCCACTGAAGTTACCAGTGTGGGTGCCTTGAGCAAGGCCCTTAACCCTCATTGCTCCAGGGATGCTGTGATGAACCCTGTGCTCACCTTGTAAGTTGCTTTGGATAAAAGCGTCCAATAAATGACCAAATGTAATGTAATGAACTGAAAGATTATGTAGATTTATACATTACAGATTCAGATTTCAGATGTATGGTGTGTTTCTGGGTTCTGAATGTGAGAGGGCAGCTGGCTGTAACGTTGCAAAGTAGATGAACATGTTCTCCAGAGCGGGAGAGCACCGTGTGTTAAACAGAACATTCAACAGGCTTCCTCAGCTCTCCTCAGAGCGCTCGCTTGCCCGTGGCGAGGTCTCGCTCTCCCTTTCAGAGCGGATGGCTCGCCGTCGACGCCGCAGCCCGCGGCTCCCTCTCGACGTGTTTGTGCGCTGACGTAAGCGCTGGAGCTCTATCTGGAGCTCTAAAGCTGAGCTTACCTGAGCACACACAACCTGCACCATCAAGTGTTTGTTGATTTAATCCACGGCGAAGACGCCGTACCGCCGCTAAAAGATCCCACCTGCACCCACTCAGTTCTCTGTTCCCGCTGCGTTCTCCCCCATCGCCTCTTCCTCTTTCTTTTGTCTGCCTGAACCTGTGATCTCTCGTGTTTAGAACGGTAGGTTTGGATCTTCGTCAGTCATCTCAAGAAGTGAAAGAAATAAAAAGTGTTTAATGAAGTTCCATCAAGTCGCTTTCGACTCCCGGTGACACGGAGATGCAGTGAAAACCCGTGTTTATTATGAAGCCTCTGGTTTTGTTACCATAAAGGTTTAATGTTTGATGTCTTAGTCAACATACATGATGCAATATTCATTCATTCATCATCTTCCCCCTTTATCCTCTATAAGGGTCGTGGGGGGGTTCCCCATGCCCATCCAGGGGAGAACGTTTCGGGCGCTGGGCAGATACACCCAGGACAGGGCGCCAATCTATCGCTGGGCACACACTCACTCACACAGACACACTCTATATGGGGCAATCTGGAGAACTCAATTGACTTGATCCATGGTTTTGGACTGTGGGAGGAAACCAGAGAACCCGGAGGAAACCCACGCAGACACGGGGAGAACATGGAAACTCCACCGGGAATCCCTAGTGCTGAGAGGAGAACGTGCTGACCACTAAGCCACCGTGCCGCCTCATGATGCAATATTTATATATATACAGAATACATACGTCTGTTTAGACCTGGAGGGCGGCACGGTGGCTTAGTGGTTAGCACGTTCTCCTCTCAGCACTAGGGATTCCCGGTGGAGTTTCCATGTTCTCCCCGTGTCTGCGTGGGTTTCCTCCGGGTTCTCCGGTTTCCTCCCACAGTCCAAAACCATGGATCAAGTCAATTGAGTTCTTGAGGCACGTTCGCCCCTCAGTGGGTGTATCTGCCCAGCGCCCGAAACGTTCTCCCCTGGATGGGCATGGGGAACCCCCCCCCCCCTGCGACCCTATTAGAGGATAAAGCGGAAGATGATGGATGGATGAATGGTGGATGGCACGGTGGCTTAGTGGTTAGCACGTTCTTCCAGCGCTAGGGATTCCCGGTTCAAATCCCCATCTGGTGGAGTTTCTATGTTCTCCCCGTGTCCTCGTGGGTTTCCTCCGGGTTCTCCGGTTTCCTCCCACAGTCCAAAAACATGGTTTAAGGTCAATTGAATGCTCCAATTTGCCCCATATAGAATGTGTTTGTGTGAGTAAGTGTGTGCCCAGTGATAGATTGGCGTCCTGTCCTGGGTGTATCTGCCCAGCGCCTGAAACGTTCTCCTCTGGATGGGCATGGGAACCCCACCGCGACCCTAATAGAGGATAAAGTGGAAGATAATGGATGGATGGGATACTAATTGTAAGCCTTTATTAATGTTAATGGAATGATTAAGACTAATCTGCTGTGATGCTAATGTTCTTTAAGTGATAAGTTTCTATTTTCTTTTCTGACCCAAAATTAGATAGTTAACCCTATTATATTGGTTGATTTGAATCCCCCCCCCTCCTCCTCCACCTGACTCTGGGTTCCACACTAATTCCCCTCCCTTTTTTCCGACTCTAAACAACCATCACTTAGCACCGAGTCGGCAAACAGCTGGTACCTGCAGACCAGTCTGTAATTCAGCCAGGTGCTTCATGGAAATGCCATCCTATAATATGCACATCACCACCTTGACACCGTAATGTTTTATGGCATGCAGGACAGATGGTAACGTGTGCTGACGGAGTGCTTTCTCTCCTCCGCCGCTCGCGTCCGGTTTGGCGAGTCTGTCTCCGTTCCACTCGGGAACAGTTCAGAGTCGGGACTAAACTATAATTATCCCGGCAGCTTTAACTCGAGCACCGAGATCTGAAGTGGAATCTCCTGCTGCTGAGCCACAGGTAGTGTTTTGTAAAATGACAGGATGCAAACAGATGAGAAGGAAGATGGAAATTGCTGATCTCGGCACATCCGCCGCTCAGGTGAAGGCGGCCTGCGACTCCCGCCGTCACCCGTTCCTGCTCCCGGCTTTAAATTCGGTGCAGACCCTCGGTCGTATGCTGTGCTGCTTGGGTGGTTTGAGTGGCAGTGGCCTTAACTTTAGCACCCTGCCATGGGGGAAGCGTGCAGGACTCTAATCTGATCCGTCGCACAGTCGGCTGTGTGTGAGGGATAAAAGGTTGATTGAGGATTTATCAATGTTGCTGCAGCCTCAGAGTACGGACGGATCAAAGGTGCCGGAAGCAGCGGGAATAGTGGGACGTGTACGCTGGACGTCCTCTAGACTGGGGAAAGGAAATGGACACAGTGTCATGTGGTTTGAAACACAAAGCCACAACAAATAATAAACTGTAGGCCGTTAAACTTATGGTCAACTTCATTAATAATTAATTAATTTAAATGGTCAATTATTCATCTTCCGCTTTATCCTATAATTAGGGTCGCGGGGGGTTCCCCATGCCCATCCAGGGGAGAACGTCTCGGGCGCTGGGCAGATAGACCCAGGACAGGGCACCAATCTATCGCTGGGCACACACTCACTCACACAGACACACTCTATATGGGGCAATTTGGAGAACTCAATTGACTTGATCCATGTTTTTGGACTGTGGGAGGAAACCGGAGAACCCGGAGGAAACCCACGCAGACACAGGGAGAACATGGAAACTCCACCCAAATGGGGATTCGAACCGGGAATCCCTAGTGCTGAGAGGAGAACCTGCTGACCGCTAAGCCGCCGTGCCGGCGTCTTAAAAATAATATGAGGTGTAATTTAGGCCTCTTGTTAGTTGGGCTCAATATTTTACACTCCTCAATTAGAACTGCGGAGATTTTAAGGCGGGACATATCGTACGTGGACTCGTCTATCAATCACAGTGGGACGAGCCAATTATGCACATCTGTGAGCTTATGTAAAGCCAGTTCAGCAGTCAGCCTGTAGGATTATTGTCTTTAAAGAGATAAAAGATGAAGGTACGTGTTTATAGTGCCTTTATAAATGCCCGAAGACCTCCCAAGCACCCAATAACAAGATAAAACCTAAAAACACACCCACAAGAACCCGTCCAAATCCCAGTGTGCCAAGATGAAAAACGAACCAGGTCCGGCTTTTGTTGCTGGTATTAAAGATACTTTAACGCTCTCTAATTTACATCAGAGGGTTTTTTTTTTCTGAAGCAGTCTTGCGAGCGGTGTCGTCTGCGTGCTGGAATGGGAGCTCGTGTTCCGCGCGGGGTGTTGTGTTCTTGCTTTCTTGCCCCTGGATAGGCATGAATGTGGAGAAACATTGTGCAGATGATGGTAAAACCCTCGTCTGGACTTGTCCTGCTTAGTATTGTGTGTGGCTTCGGCTCTCGCCTCAGGACGGCTTCTCAGACTCGGGGAGGAGCTCTCACCTGTACTCACATTCCATTCTATTAAAGATTAAAGAAGGGCTGTTATTAACCAGGCCAGTCGCTCTGCGCTCTTTAAACCTTCCGTCCCGCAGGTTTCCAGCCGTTTACTGCACGTCTTTGCAAAACAAAATGTGTACTTCTAACGGGTCTCGTGGGAGAACATTGAACATGGAAAAGAGTTTCTGGATTATGGTTTTATTCCATGTACCTAGTGATGTTTTGGGTTCTGTAGGGGAAGAAAAATAATTCAAGTTGTTGTATGATTTTAAATGTCAATTTTTAGTAAATATTTTACTAACTCGTACTGCAAAACATTGCCTTTAATTCACTTTGATTTACTTCTCTCAGGAAGCTCAGGCAGACAGTACTAAACTATGACCTGTCCTTGCTTGTAATGAGTAAGCCTTTGTCCCTTTTATAGTTGCTGGGTTCGGCTTTACCAGGGCTTGTGATTATGTTTTCCGCAAACAGAGTAAGCGTTGATTTACACGTAAGCATTTGCACTGCGCCGTTGAAATAGCAATCCTCCTGTCAGAGCACCACCAGGCTCTTAAAGGGAACGGCAGGTGACACACTAATTGGTTTATTACACTTAACGTCGTCATGAACGCCAAAACACACTTACATATCAAGCTGAGTGATTGATGGCTTGCTGAACATCTAATCAAAACGTTTGTATAGATCATATAAACCTCCACAGGGTTCTGTAAGATGTGTGTGTGTGTGTGTGTATGTATATATATATACACGGCACGGTGGCTTAGTGGTTAGCACGTTCTCCTCTCAGCGAACGTTCGAATCCCCATCTGGGTGGAGTTTCCATGTTCTCCCCGTGTCTGCGTGGGTTTCCTCTGGGTTCTCCGGTTTCTTCCCACAGTCCAAAAACATGGATCAAGTCAAATGAATTCTCAAAATTGCCCCATATAGAGTGTGTCTGTGTGAGTGAGTGTGTGCCCAGCGATGGATTGGCGCCCTGTCCTGGGTCTATCTGCCCAGCGCCTGAGATGTTCTCCCCCGGATGGGCATGGAGAACCCCACCGTGACCCTAATAAAGGATAAAAGTGGGAGGTAATGAATGAAAATGCATGCATGCATGAGTGAGTGTGTGCCCAGCGATAGATTGGCACCCTGTCCTGGGTTTATCTGCCCAGCGCCTGAAACCTTCTCCCCTGGATGGGCATGGGGGAACCCCCCCCCCCCCTGGTTATAGAACACTGTAACTATACTCTTTTTATTTTGGCTCATCCCGTGTTTGTGTTTTTGTGTTTTAGGCATCACAGTTTGTGCATCATCTAAATTATCAACAGTTTTTAGTTTGTTTTGCTTGTTTTCATTTTTTTATATCAAATAAAATAATATTATATTTTATAACTCAACTCATAAATACTGACCATTTAAATCATGAAGGAAAAAGTGAAGCAATGCATTATGTTAATTTCTTTAAACATTGCTTTGTGATTAAGTGTGATTAACAATTGTGTGATTAAGTTTATACGTCTCTACAGGGGTGTAATCTCATTTGTGCGTGATCCAGCCTGTCAGGACTTAAAAAGAAATCTTTGTAATGAAGACATTTGATAAAAGAACCAAATCAGAACTGCACAAAGAGCCTGAACTGCTGTTAAGTATCGCATGCACTTTGACCTCCTTCTCGTCTCTGACCGAAGTCTCGCAGGCGACCTCTGCATGTTCGACAGAAAGGTCGTTCAGTCGTTTGTAGTCTTTTCACGGAGTTTCATGCGAAGTTACTTATTAAAATGTGCAGTAATTCAAACATGACCTACAGATTGTTGTATTTACGATGCTGGGGTCTGTGATCGGAGCTCCAGGGTCTGCATGCTGGAGACTTCTATCTAAAGTAACTTACAAGTGAGAGAGCGACACAAGTCTGTAAATCAAGGTGGTACCGTGCCCCCCCCCCCCCCCCCCGTTGGGATGCTCCTGCTGAAAGCTGTTGCTTGGTGCTCACCCTTTTTCAATACACGAAAAGCCAAAATGTCTTTGTTCCCATATAAAAGGCACCGATGTTCATAGTGTAAGTTACATAAGGTTTCCTTACGGAGCCACGTTACCTCCTGCAGCTATTTATCCCTGAATACATTAGCACAGTGTACTTTGTAGGTGGCAGAATTCTGAGGCAAATACTTCATGCGGCTTGTTTTGAAACATCCCGGTGAATCAATTGAAGCGTTAAAACCTCTAAAGTTATTAATTTCATAGCTAAGCTCTCTGTAGCCTGATTATGTAGGTTAGTGTAGCCCGAAAATGCCAAACATAATGGTGCATTCACGCTGTGCGCCCAGGCATCTTGGTTTATAGACGCAGACCTGTGTTTTCCTTTTTTCCTCTCATTAGATCGTCTTTCTCTGAGCTGCAAGCGAAACTTTATTTTGGTTCCTTTCTAGTTGTCACTTAATCGAAAACTATTTTTCTTCTGGATGTCATTTATCATGATGTTAAGGTGAGCTTACGATAAATTAATTGTAAAGTTTTAAATCATAATTAATTCCAAAATCGATGAATCATCTCATTCCTATTTGTAAGTCGCTTTGGATTAAAGCGTCAGCTAAATAACTATCCATCCATCCATCCCATTATCGTCCGCTTTATCCTCTATTAGGGTCGCGGGGAGGTTCTCCGTGCCCATCCAGGGGAGAACATCTCGGGCGCTGGGCAGATAGACCCAGGACAGGGCGCCAATCTATCGCTGGACACACACTCACTCACACAGACACACTCTATATGGGGCAATTTGGAGAATTCAATTGACCTGATCCATGTTTTTGGACTGTGGGAGGAAACCGGAGAACCCGGAGGGAACCCACGCGGACACTGGGAGAACATGGAAACTCCACCCAGATTGGGATTCGAATCGGGTACCCCTAGCGCTGAGA
This sequence comes from Corydoras sp. C115, assembly GCA_019802505.1. Classification (NCBI taxonomy): domain Eukaryota; kingdom Metazoa; phylum Chordata; class Actinopteri; order Siluriformes; family Callichthyidae; genus Corydoras; species Corydoras sp. C115. The sequence continues at coordinate 1,770,038 of JAFMOC010000148.1, read as the reverse complement.
GGCGAACGTGAGAGCCACCGTGCCGCCCAGCTAAATAACTAAATGTAAAAAATTAGTGCAAGTGATTGTGATGAAGACACTTCTTAAAATATGCTAAATGTTTTCTCATCGTGGACGGTGCTGGGGACATGGTGCTATTTGGCAGTGATGAAGGATATTGAAAGTTAAGTAGAACCACATGAGGGAGTCTGTGTACAACTGGAAACGAGAGGGACCAATCCAGAGATCGGTATAAATCTGAGGGTTAAGGATTTAATCCCATGTGGACAAGACCACTAATCCTCATCAGAGGTGGTACATGAAGGCTAAACATGTGCTCAGTCCCCTCCAGGTTGTGGTGCTTGAAAATCCCTTTGGAACGGTGTTTCTGCCAAATGGGCTTCTGTGATGTGATGTGATGTGATGTAATGTAAGGGCCTTGCACAGGATGCTGGGTATCTCCTGGAAGCCAGTGGAGAGAGAGATGAGCTTTGGGCTTTTTGGGTTAATTGAACACCAATCCAGCTGCAATGTTCTGGTTCAGCTGTGGAGGCTTGATTGTACAATAATTACCATCACACATGGCTCCGGTCGTATCGTCAGCCATGCAGCCTGTTTAAATAGAGAAAAGTAGACGAGATGGAAATCTGGCAAGCGCTCTGCAGCCGCCAAGCCAAGAGATTATCAGAGCTTGGACTAACTGGTGTGCAGCTGCTCAGTCAAAGAGTCTGATCATCCTAATATCATACAGAATGGATCTGCAGTTAATGAGCCATTCAGATTGGTCGAGCTGCATGTCATAGTCAAACCAAGGACGTGGAGGTGGAATGTGGATGCGAGATTCAGGTTCTTGTGTTCTGTAAGGATCCTTTATGTTGTCAGACATCATTCATTACATCGTCAGAGTGAAATACAAGCGCTTTACATCATAATCGTAAGATACATTGAATGGGTGTCTTGCTGTTGCTGGTTTTTGAGTTCTTATTACTGAGAAGAGTAAATTCAACACCATTGGTTAGTTTGGGATGGTTTATCCAAAACGGAAACACGTGAATCCAAAAAACTGGCTCCAGAGTTGAAAATACATGGCCTCATTCCTTGCTGTCCTATTGGCTTTTATTAGACTCTTAATCGTTCTGTCCATAGCTGATTAAAAACAATAGCTGACTTCCTTCTAGAAAGCAGAATGAGGATGTTCCTTAAGCGGAAAAAAATTACTCTTGATTTAAACTAATGTGTTCATTGTGGAACTTAATACTTTATCTTCAGTTCCACTTAACATGAAGATTTTTACCGTCCAACATCTGTTTGTGTTCTACAGTACATACTGTGTACTTCTCCTTTACTCTGTTCTAATGGTCAGAACCCCAATAGAACCACAACAGAGCAGGGGTTATTTGGTGGGTCCATTATTCCTATGCCAGCAGTGTCACTGAGGTGGAGAAATGAAACTACAGCAGCACTGCTGCACTAGAACCCCCTCACCACATTAGTGTCACTGCAGAGCTGACAATAAACAATCCACCACCCAAATTACACCTGACCAATAGAGAACAGAGAACCAACAGGGGACTAACAACAACAAAGAAAAACTACAATGTGCGCCTACAGTTTTATTCAAAGCTTTGACCACTCCAATTTATTGCTCCACTTATTGTCCATGTTCTCAGTTCCACTTACAGTAAAGATGGACTTTGTAGTTCTATAATTCCAGACTGTGGTCCATCTGTTTGTGTTCTACAGTAGATACTGTGTGCGTCCCCTTTACTCTGTTCTAATGATCAGAACCCCAATAGTACCACCACAGAGCAGGTATTATTTGGTGGGGGCATTATTCCTATCCCAGCAGTGTGACTGAGGTGTTTAAATGAAACTCCAGCAGCACTGCTGCACTAAAACCCCCCCTCACCACATCAGTGTCACTGCAGAACTGACCATAAACAATCCACCACCCTAATTACACCTGACCAATAGAGAACAGAGAACCAACAGGGGACTAACAGAACCAAGAACACAGATGGACTACAGTCTGGAATTATAAAACTACAAAGTCCATCTATATGGTAAGTGGAGGAGGTGATGGGCCCCCTGCTGCTCTCACCCTGCGCATGCTCAGTGGCGCCGCTCATCAGACCTCCATATAACTTCTAAATTGGATTCTTACAGCTCTGTGCTGTGCAGACAATGGAAATGGAAAAGACTCATTTGTGGTCTAGACAGGTTTCTGTCTGAAAATGTCCTCTCCTGACGATTGCGACAGGGATGAGGGATGGATGGGGAGGGGGAGTGTACCTTCAGGTCCAAGGTGGTATCTATAAAAATGTATGTCCAGGAATGAAATATAAAAATACACCACAATGAATGAATTACGCTGTGAATATAGAGTTTACACACAGTTTAGGAAATAATTTTGTTATACTGGCTAGAATATTATATAACCACCATGAAATTGTGACATAAGCGTGAAGAACCACCACTAGGTGTCCATACAGGGGAGAACATTTCAGGCTCTGGGCAGATACCCCCAGGACAGGATGCCAATCTATCAGTGGGCACACA
>JAFMOC010000148.1:1732500-1762500 GCA_019802505.1 Corydoras sp. C115 | reverse complement strand
GCTTTACTGACCGTTTCTGGTAAAATGTAGCCAAAATGTCGTAATAAACTTTACATTAAAATAACAAATGATATTAACATCAAGGGCGGCATGTTGGCTTAGTGGTTGGCATGTTCTCCTCTCAGCACTAGGGATTCCCGGTTCGATTCCCCATCTGGGTGGAGTTTCCATGTTCTCCCTGTGTCCGCGTGGGTTTCCTCCGGGTTCTCCCATTTCCTCCCACAGTCCAAAAACATGGATCAAGTCAATTGAGTTCTCCAAATTGCCCCATATAGAGTGTGTGTGAGTGAGTGAGTGTGTCCAGTGATAGATTGGCGCACTGTCCTGGGTCTATCTGCCCAGCGCTTGAGACGTTCTCCCCTGGATGGGCATGGGGAACCCCCCCGCGACCCTAATATTGAATAAAGCGGAAGATGATGGATGGATGGTATTAACATCAAGGGCGACACGGTGGTTTAGTGGTTAGCATGTTCTCCTCTCAGCACTAGGGATTCCTGGTTCGAATCCCAATCTGGGTGGAGTTTCCATGTTCATCCCGTGTCCGCGTGGGTTTCCTCCGGGTTCTCCGGTTTCCTCCCACAGTCCAAAAACATGGATCAAGTCAATTGAGTTCTCCAAATTGCCCCATATAGAGTGTGTCTGTGTGAGTGAGTGTGTGCCTGCCCAGCGCCCGAGACTTTCTCCCCTGGATGGGCATGGAGAACCCCCCCCCCGGGACCCTAATAGAGGATAAAGCGGAAGATAATGGATGGATGGTATTAACATCACACGAGAAAAGGAAAAAAAAAAAAAAAAAAAAAAAATATATATATATATATATATATATATATATATATATATATATATACATACGTGTGTGTATAGATGCGTGTGTGTCTAGATGTGTATTCAGAGCTCACTATCACAGTACAATCAGCTCCATCTCTGATTGGTGTAATTACATTGGAGCTGCTGTTTGTACAGAGATCCCTTTTGATTGTGCAGAAAGCGCCGTGTTCCCGTCTCACTGTGTTCAGTTACAGAATCAAAGTTTCCTTCAGAATTCATTATTTTCCTTTTAATCTTATTTTCTTTCCGTTTCCTTTTCATTTCCCCGTCTTATTCTATTTGTCTCCATTTCTATCTCTCTCTCTCTTTACCAGTGTGCACGTGAGAGTGCACGGCAGGGGTCGGAAATGTACAAAATAATTAAACAGAAATTGAGGGTAAATTTAAAAACAAATGTAATTACCCCATAAAGATGATTTGAGATGAATTGCGGGACCTTTAACTTTATATTTTACCTGGTGGTTCCATTTTTTTCCACGCCGTTATCCTCAGACAGAATTGTAATGAATGGGGAAAGTGCTGACTCGTGAGTTTGTTCATGTTCTACATCAGTGCATTTAGTATGTGGGTGTTCACTCTGTTCATTACATTAGCAGAGGGAGTGTCTGCTCTCATTAACTGTTCCTGTGTCCCGCTACAGTGCTGTAGCCCCTGTGTTGGGAAAAATGGAAACACTGATCACATGACCTTCCTGTTCCGGCCCAAGTATGCCACTCAGGTCGCTTACTCATTAAGTACTCCTACTTATTTATACACTGCTTTCCTCTTTACAGCCTGTAGTCCATCTCTGTGATCTACAAAGCTTATTGTACTTTGCTTTAATGATGAAGACATTACATTAGAATTGATTAGATCAGGGCATTTAGAAGAAGCTTTTATTTAAGGTAGTGCCTTCTGAACCTATACAGGATTAGAAGACCACAAAGAAACCAAACAGCAACCGATTTTACCAGGTAGTCCAATCTGTGTGTACAGAGTGTTTAAAAACTCCAGCAGCACCACTACGTCTGATCCACTCGTTACGTACTTTACATCCATCCATTATCTTCCATTTTATCCTCTATTAGGGTCGCCGGGGGGGTTCCCCATGCCCATCCAGGGGAGAATGTCTCGTGCGCTGGGCAGATACACCCAGGACAGGGCACCAATCTATCACTGGGCACACACTCACTCGCACAGACACACTCTAAATGGGGCAATTTGGAGAACTCAATTGACTTGATCCATGTTTTTGGACTGTGGGAGGAAACCGGAGAAACCGGAGGAAACCCACACGGACACGGGGAGAACATGGAAACTCCACCCAGATGGGGATTCGAACCAGGAATCCCTAGAGCTGAGAGGAGAACGTGCTAACCACTAAGCCACCGTGTCATCCACGTACTTAACATTCATCCATTCATTCATTATCTTCCACTTTATCCTCTATTGGGGTCGCGGGGGGGGGTTCCCCATGCCCATGCCCATGCCCATCCAGGGGAGAATGTTTGGGGCACTGGGCAGATACACCCAGGACAGGGCGCCAATCTATCGCTGGGCGCACACTCACTCACACAAACATACTCTATATGGGGCAATTTGGAGAACTCAATTGACTTGCTCCATGTTTTTGGACTGTGGGAGGAAACCGGAGAACCCGGAGGAAACCCATGCTGACACGGGGAGAACATACCCAGATGGGGATTCGAACCGGGAATCCCTAGAGCTGAGAGGAGAATGTGCTAACCACTAAGCCACCGTGCCACCCACATACTTAACATAGTGTATAATAATTCTGCTGCTAGCACTACTACTAATAATATTCAAACTAACAGAGTAATAATATAATTTGGACGTATGCTGGTAGACATCGCTCTTCCCGGCGTGTCCTTGTTTCTCAGGGGAATTAGCACTCTGGGTACAGCCTGGTGACATCATCATGCGGTTTGTAAGCCCATTCTTCCCCCCGTGTCCTCACACCGCCAGAATTCAGCAGAGTGCTTGCCATTCTTTAACATGACATGCAGGCAAACACATTTAGCCGAAAAAAGCACGAGCTCCTGCTCTTTGTTTGCCTTTGTTCCGCTCTGCATCATTAAAAGGCCGAGGCTTGCTTTTTTTTCCCCTTTCATGTCCGTCCTCTTTTTATTATTTTATTTATTTTTTTTGTCCCTCCACAGTGACTTTCACAAATTCACTCCGAGCTCTGAGCCAGCCGCGATAATGAACCGCACAGTATCTTTCTTTGGAGACGTTCTTTCGCTGGCGTTTCGGTCGCTAATCCCCCAGACTAACAGCCGTGTGAAGCCCGTCTTCCACAGTGTGACAAACTGCTGGAAATGACCCAGGGCTTTCTGTTGGTTTGGCAACAGGGCCGCGCGGTCTCACGAGCGCCTGTTCAGCCGCGAGCGGGCCAAACCCGAGGATGACGGATCGGTTCATCTGCAGAAGCTTGTTCTGGTTTTTAAAGAAGTGGACTGGAGAGTTTGGGATCCTGCGCTGGAGCTTTTTTTTTTACTCGTGTCCGTATCTGTTGGCGAGGCCTTGTGGGTGTCCCTGCGCTCGAGCATAATTGACTGCTAATGAGTAAGGGGTCTTTCATATCGACTCGTCGGCGGGCTCTCGGTCCGAACGGCTTCACAGCTGATAAAAAGAGACTCTGTTGTTGTTTACAGAGCTGCGGGGAATTTCTGCGTCTTCACAGCGAAGCACTCGTTAATTAACTAACAATGTGGGAGGACTTTCTAACGATGGACAATGCTCTAGAACTAGTTTTCGTGCAGGCGGTCTTCACTGGCCTCTTACTGTAAGTAATTGGTTCGGTTGCCAGGGTTTCCCATGTGTAGTGTGGAAACACAAAGTGCTTATTGAAAATCTTCATACTCATATGTTACTTTTATATTTGACATTTTAAAATAAAACTTTCATTTACAGGCTTCTACCGGTTTGAACCCACTGTACTAGCTCTTCTTACATTTACAGACATCTAGACACCGTTATTCTGTTCACTAATAATCCGAACTGTCACAGAGCAAGTATTATTTAAGTGATGAAGGACACTATTATGATGGTGTTATTAAAGCAATAAGGTACGAGAGTGTGTGTATTATTCTGACTAAATCACAGGATAGAGGTTTTGTTAGGCCTGAGGCGAAGCGGAGTGGAGTTATACCTTTTACATGTGATTTATTCAAAATAATACACAACCTTGAGTGTCTTATTGCTTTTATAAAACACTTACAAACACACCATAATAAAAAACAAGGTTTAATTTAATTGTAAATGCGTTTATTGAAAATAAATGTTAGTCTGGTCTCCCACGACGCGATCTAGTCCGGTTTTTTTTAAATGAACACTGATCGCTGAGTAACAGGGTACCGATTTCTCCAACAATCAAAATATGCCATCTAGTGGCCAGATTACAGAACACAATTTATAAACAACAGCTGCAACAGGTATAGTGCTCATCAGGAATCGGCTCACTGTTCAAATGAATCTGTATTTAATTCTTTTGTTTAGGAGTGATTCTTTTGTTTAGGAGAGATTATGGCAGCACAATATTTTCCGATTTTTGAATATCCCCCCACTTTTTGTATCGAACATTGTCGAATGCGTACACAAACCTGGATCCTTTAGAATTCAGTGTAATTAAAGTTTGCATAGCTTTGCCTCGGGGTTATCTGAACCACGGCACCAGACTGCTATCTCGTTCAAATATTAGTCTGGGGTAATGTCTGGCTGTCAAGTACTACCCCTGATAGTAGGCATAGAGAAAGAAACCTGAAAGGGAGGGGAAACAAATCCTGAATAGTTTGTGCCCATTCAAGTCTGACCTCTAATCTTCTTCTTTTTAATGAGCAGCTGTCAGAAACAGGGGTTGACCTCGGACTTTTTGGAAGGACAAAATCTCTGTACGTGTCTCGGCCTGCGGGGAACCGGGACCTGGGTGCACCTTGGATTTAGTTATAAGCGCATGCACTTTTATTGAATTGGGTTGGTTAATAGTTATAATTCATTTTGTTCTTTTTTTCAAAATGCCATCTGTTTTATGAAGGGTCACCGCCCACCTGCAGCAAAGCACCTCATACATGATTCTGCCACACCGTGCTCCACAGTTAGGTGATTTAAGTTGTTAGTGTCTTTTAGTGTCATTTCAAGCAAATAAAGTGGTGGACAGTACAGAGTCAGCCACAGTCCGATAGTAGCGTAATATGTCCAGTGGTTATAAATGTAATCAATGCATTTAGCAGCAATTCTGTCCATCTTTAGTTTGAGAAGGTGTGTGTGTGTGTGTGTGTTTAGTTTGCAGTCCGGATGTGAGGGTCCGGATGCTCCTGTACATTTTTCCAGACTGTAAAAGTCCAATGAGAGTGTGTGAGGGTTGTGTGTGGTCGTCCAAAATATGGCTCCAACTAACGAAGAGACGATTAATCAGTCCATTATTTTTTAATTAATCAATGGTTCCCATAAGAAAAATCTGTGTTCATATTCATAATTGAAACATTAAAAACAAACAGTGCAAGTAAGTGTTTACAATAATTCAATAATAATAGATTAAATTTAAGGGCGGCACGGTGGCTTAGTGGTTAGCATGTTCGCCTCTCAGCGCTAGGGATTCCCGGTGCGAATCCCCATCTGGGTGGAGTTTCCATGTTCTCCCTGTGTCCGCGTGGGTTTCCTCCGGGTTCTCTGGTTTCCTCCCACAGTCCAAAAACATGGATCAAGTCAATTGAGTTCTCCAAATTGGCCCATATAGAGTGTGCCTGTTTGAGTAAGTGTGTGCCCAGCGATAGGTTGGTGTCCTGTCCTGGGTGTATCTGCCTAGCGCCCGAAACATTCTCCCCTGGATGGGCATGGGGAACCCCCCCGCGAGCCTCATATAGGACAAAGCAGAAGATAATGAATGAACAGATTAAATTTAATTAAATATAATTTATTACTGGTAGCTATTTTTTTCAGGAATGAGAGACAGTACAGAATGTATTATAACAATTTAATGCTCGTAAATGTCGGGTTTTATTTACAGTATTAGTTTACAGCATGCAAGCAGCCAAAAGAGCAATTACACACCAGACACATCCAAAGTGGCAGCCCTCGTCCACGATGCCGGTTGCTTTGCGGATGCAGTGTGTGGTGTAAATGTCGGTTTATGATCGGGGAGTGACATCGTGGTTTATTCACACATAGCCGTTACATGCTTTATAACTGCCGTTAATGTCTCCACCTGTCTCCTCTCTCTTCCTCCCATCAAATACCTGCACACAGACCGTAGCAGAGCCTCCGGCAGGTGCAGCAGTTATCTTCCCAACACCTTCAGTTTCATACCTACATCCCCCCCCCCACCCTCCAGAGCAGTGCTGGCACATGTACATGTCCACTCCTTATATCAGTGAAATGTCCATCAGTGATGGGAATGGTGATGGCAAGAGTTAAACTCAGACACTGGCATAGCAGCTTCACTTACAGACAAGCGTTTTAATGAAGACACTGAATGGTTTTGTGTTACGGTCGCAAAAGTACAAGCATTAAGTTCATATGCAGCTCAAGTTAATAGGATTAGCGTTCGAACTGCAGGATTTATGCAGCCGTGCCAGTGTTCTCCAGGCATATCTACAGAACTGACCTTCATCCAGTCTCAGTGAATGTGTAGTAAGAATGAAACAAGGTTTATTCCAGAAGAAAAATGTCATTCAAAAATTTAGATACCAACATTCTGGATAAATCTTCTGCTTTTGAAGCCTGAGGTTTTAAACCGCTGTAAATCATAATGTATAGAGATTTAAAGATATTTTAGTTTAATTATATTTTAGTATTAATTATATATTAATATATAATATATAGACGGCACGGTGGCTTAGTGGTTAGCATGTTCTCCTCTCAGCACTAGGGATTCCCGGTTCGAATCCCCATCTGGGTGGAGTTTCCATGTTCACCCCGTGTCCGTGTGGGTTTCCTCCAGGTTCTCCGGTTTCCTCCCGCAGTCCAAAAACATGGATCAAGTCAATTGAGTTCTCCAAATTGCCCCATGTAGAGTGTGTCTGTGTGAGTGAGTGTGTGCCCAGCAATAGATTGCCGCCCTGTCCTGGGTGTATCTGCCCGGTGCCCGAGACGTTCTCCCCTGCGATAGGTTGGTGCCCTGTCCTGGGTGTGTTGGCCCAGCGCCCGAAACATTCTTCCCTGGATGGGCATGGGAAACCCCCCGCGACCCTAATAGAGAATAAAGCGGAAGATAATGAATGAATGAATATATATTACCAGTCAATTTGCCCCACCTCCTTTTTGCTCTACTTATTTTATATTATTAAGTCCACTTACTGTAAATTTTGTAGGTGTATGATTCCAGACTGTTTGATCATGACAGCTTTTGCACTACAACAAAAAAAATTCAAAGCTTAAAATAGTGAAAATAGGGTCGCAGTGATTGCGGTGCAGCTTCACAGTCCAGTATGATTATTGACTAGATGAACATTTCGATCCGATTAAAGAACCTCTCGGGATTTTTGTAACAATTTTATTTGAATTTATATAATTCTGTAATATTCTTATTGACCTTGTGAGTTGTGCATTATCAGCAAATGTTATTTCTGCCGTACTGATCTCCACCTTTTATTAAACACCAATTTATTTCACACGTCTATCAGAGATGGAGGAAAAGCTGAATGTGTTCAAACACTTATTTGCTGACATCTATTCACCAGATTTCTATTTAATAAGAGCTATTTATGTGAAAAAATCAATCAACAGAAAGGTTTTATTTTTATACACACACACACACACACACACACACACACACATATATTCATTCATTCATTATCTCCCGCTTTATCCTCTATTAGTGTTGCGGTGGGGTTCCCCATGCCCATCCAGGGGAGAACGTTTCGGGCGCTGGGCAGATAGACCCAGGACAGGGCGCCAATCTATAACTGGGCACACACTCACTTACACAGACACACTCTATATGGGGCAATTTGGAGAATTCAATTGACTTGATCCATGTTTTTGGACTGTGGGAGGAAACCAGAGAACCCGGAGGAAACCCACGTGGGCACGGGGAGAACATGGAAACTCCACCCAGATGGGGATTCGAACCGGGAATCCCTAGCGCTGCGAGGCGAACATGCTAACCACTAAGCCACCGTGCCGCCCACACATATATTATATATATTAAAAATTTATATATATATATATATATATATATATATATATATATATATATATTTATTTACACCACTTTATTAGGTACACTTCTTCACAGTTCTGCATATATATATATATATATATATATATATATATATAGGTATATATATATATATATATATATATATATATATATATATATATATATACATACATACATACATACATACACACACACACTTAAGAAATAATATTAATAATTAAACAACACAATGTAACTCCTGTACAGTTTTGACGCAACACTAATTGTAAATCAATTTCAACTGCTGTGGTGCAAATGAAACAGACAACAGGTAGAAATGAGAGGCAATTAGCAAGACCTGCAGGACCGCTACCTCCTCCTTTGTGCAAGGAGGAACAAGAGGAGCAGTGCCAAAGCCCTGCAAAATGACCTCCAGCAGGCCACTGATATCTATGGTTCTGCTCCAACATCCTCCAGCATGACCAGTTTGGCAGAGGGTTCCATGTTTGGTGTGGGGAGACATTTTTTTGGAGAGCCGCACAGGCCTCCATGTGCTAGCCAGAGGTACCCTGACTGCCAGTAGGTACCGAGATGAGATCCTCAGACCCATTGTGAGGATCTCTGCTGGTGCAGTGGGCCCTGGGCTTAGTTTTGATCCGTTACAAGGCTAGACCTCATGTGGCTGAAGTGTGTCAGCAGTTCATCAGACTTCGGACGTGGAGGCACCAGAGCATGGTGTGAGTTTTAGTTGACCTTTAACCCAGTCTGTCATACTGTTCAACCTCCCGGTTTTCTCAGACAGTCACTCGTAAAGGTCCAAAGCCGAAAGCAGAAGCTTGGGTGACTTCCCACATTGTTGTCCTTTGGGTTTGTTGAATGTTGAATTGATTTTCACATTCGCGAGGGTCTGATCCAAACGGAATAGTGCTGAACAAGCACCAAATCTCTCGCCTGTAAACGCTGCACTTCTTCTATCGATAGCAATTTGTTATTGTAGACTCGCTTCAATGACACGAGATTCAAACGCTGGTGTAAGTGTTGGAATTTTAAGCCGGTCTTATCTCCATCAACCCCGTCTGTAGAACCATGAATAATGTTTTTATAGTTAAAGCTAAAAACACAGGAACCTGATCTTTTAACATGTACATTGGCATATTAACATTTCCTCAGCATAATGTTATAAAACACTGAGGTATATCTCACTTTTATGACCCAGAAATGTATACCACAATTACCTCAGGGTTCCTTAACTGTACTGTCTCCTGACAGGATGTTCTAATAAATCAGTACATAAACTTTAAATGGTTCACAGTGCAGTTTACAGTTAAAGTCTCTCTCACTCTCTTTATATATATATACCCTGGGTGGAGTTTCCATGTTCTCTCTGTGTCCGTGTGGGTTTCCTCCGGGTTCTCTGGTTTCCTCTCACAGTCCAAAAACATGTTTCAAGATCAATTGAATTCTCCAAATTGCCCCATATAGAGTGTGTTTGTGTGCGTCAGTGAGTGTGTGCCCAGCGATAGATTGGCGTACTGAAGACTTCTGAAGAGTTCTCTTCTCCCCTGGATGAGCATAAGGAACCCACCTATAATATATATATATAGTGTGTGTGTGTGTATATATATATGTATATATATGTGTATGTATATATATATATATATATGGGTGTGTGTATATATGTATATACATGTGTGTGTGTATGTATATATATATATATATATATATATATATATATATATATATATATATATATATATATATAAATGTTTTAGTCCCTGCGATCCTGTACAGTTTGGTGGTTGCAGCTCAGAGTCCTATGTGAAACATATGAATAGAATAATAATCTGAAAGGACAGTAAGTCTATAGAATCATGTTTGGTGACTGAAGTAAAGGATTTGAGTTTGAGGCGTTTGGGGTCTCTGATTTGTAGTTGTTGTGTTCAATTGTTTTGCTTTAGAAGTACACACTGTACCAGTGATGCTCAAACATTAAATAAAACTGTCCTTTCACGATTGATTGACTTGTCTCGACTCACAATGGTTGAAGTGATGAATACGAGAATCTTGGCAGGAACCAGCAGTGCTTTTGTTTGTCTGAGCTAAGTGGGCACCAGGGAGCCTAAAACTCCACAGTGCCCAAATACAGGCAGCCTCAGGCACAGGCAGAGGCGCAGGTCTGGCACGGTTCCCGTTTAGAACTCAACAGCCCATCACTAGTGCATGTGTTCAGTATCAGCAGTCCAGAACCACTTACAGAGAAACTACAGTGAAAAGATTAACATTTTTATTAAATTTAATACTGAACTTCTAATTATTTTTGCTTATAAAAAGAGTCAATATAATGTGTACAAACAAATGTGTATGTACAGTATGTGTGTGTCCTGTGAAGGACTTTTCCAGGCTACAATTCCCTTTAAGTACTAAATAAACAATAAAACCCTAGATTTTTCAGTCAGCAGCAGATCATTACACCTGCAACTGCTATCACACTGTTGAGGAGGTAAAGAAAAATCATCCTTTAAGAAAGAAATTCAGTGCCTTACGTTTGTTTTCTTCCTTTTTAATGAAACTAGAGATTTCCAGGAGCTGTGAAGTTATTCAGTGCCTGCTCATGGTGCTGTCTGCGACAGGTTTGGCGAAAATGATAAATGTGACGAGCGTGGCGGATGTTCGACGTGTGAGCTGGTACTGATTGATATGGACCTTTTTTAGCACCTTTATGTGATGTTTCATTAGTGCAGCTTTGCTTCTCAATCTGTTCTTTTCAGTGAAAAAGATTTGTTTCTGCGTCGTTTCATTATTAAACAAAAGGAATGGATTAAAGTATTTAAATATTAAATAGAAACTCCTGTGCACCTTATAAATGGCTAAAACCAAACCCCGATACCGCAATTGTCCAGAGTGGTTACCTGGGTTACTGCAGCCTTTCTTTCAGCCGTAATCCAGCTGCTCATTTTCCATTCACATCTTTTATCAGCATGGAGGTCATTTCTATAGACCTGCTGCTCACTGCATGATTTCCTTTATTTCAACATTGTACATAATATTAGAGCCCTGCTGTGTGAAGATCTCAGCCTGTCTGGTACCAACAATCATACCACAGTAAAAAAAAAAAAAAAAAAAAAAGTTCTAATTATGTATTGCATAAAGTGGCAGGTTTTACTCCACCACACCATCAGTTACACCATCCATTACATCACTGCTGCATGATGCAGAAGAGGAGGTTCGATAGGGAATAGAATAATAATAAATAACTGATGAATTGCGGTCAGTTTAATGAGGTTGGAAACAAAATGTACAGATCATGTGCAGACACACATCTACACAGTATACCTATATACAGATATCTACAAGAGTCCTTTATCAACTAAAGGGCTGTGAAGCCATGAATGAGAGCAGTCAGGGTGAGTGGAGTGAATGCTAAAAGAATGCAGCTGATGAAACGAAGATTAAGAAAGTGATTGACATTAACCTCAGTCCTGCTCAGCCACCTAAACCTTTACATTAACCCACATTTTCACCATTCTCTTTGAAGTAGGATTCTGCAAACCTATTTTTTCTGCCTAAAGCTTTTTTTTTCTGAGATAAGAAATCCTGAGTGAATCAGTATTGATCTAAAAAGAAAATAAAAACACTTTTCTCTCTGAGGACATCATTGTTCCACTAATATAGCTTCTCAAGGATTCTTCAGAAAGACATTGACTGTAAACTGACTCCGTTATTTAGAGATACAGTGTGTGTGTATTATATATATATATATATATATTATATATATTATATATATATATATATATATATATATATATATATATATATATTTATTTCATGCACAAATATATATGTACACGCACAAAAAAAAAAAATATATACACACACACACACACATTTATATATATTTAAATGAAACCTGGGTTTTAAGATTGGACAGCTGTCAGCTGCAGCTTTGAAAACCCTAAAAATGAAAGACGGGGTTCCGTCTGCAGGATGTGATTGAGTGTGCAAGCATATGCACTTCAAGACGAACGTGATGTAAGCTTACATCAGAGCACATGTGGGTTGTTTATTAGTGAGGCATAAGGGGAGTAGATATGATGGAGAAAATTAATATGTTCCATTAGAGTTGGACTGGTAGCACGTTCTGCAAAAGAACAACTTATATTTTGGAACAATGTGGAAGTTGTTTTAATTTTTCTTCTCTTAGTGAAATAAAGTCACGTTGACCAATTACCCGTTAATTAACGTTTACTCCATGTAGAGGAAATTTCATCAGAAGCCCAGGCTGAGGAGGAGCTAAAATAAAATGAAAATATAAAAATGAATCAACACACTATTAATAATAAAATAAATGAGCAAGACCTTAAATGAGGCTTATTGCAGCAGTTAACTGTTGCGGGGCGGTAGTGTGTGTGTGTGTGGGGGGGGGGGGAGGGGGTGTTAAGCTGGGAAGTGTGAAATTTAGTTACATAGTCTTTATGCACGTGAAGATAAAATCATCAAACGATCCTCATGTTTGATATAAAACTCGGCATCAAACATCCTCTGGCTTTATTTAACTGAAATGTTTGTGGTTGAATGTTAAGCGGTGATTATTTAAGACAATTAAACATTTAAATTATGCAGTTTGGCTCATTTAGAGGGGGGGGGTGTCTGAGTGTGTATGTATCTTTATTTTGCTGTTTCTTGTAATTTAATTTCACACCCGTCCTTTTATTTAGAGCATCTAACAAGATTCAATTTGTCCAATTTCATTTAAAAACTGTTCTGTTCTGATCTGCCTTTAGTTTCATTGTTGAAATTTCACACTTGATTTGTGTTCACACTAATGCCATGTTTAATTTCAGACGCCTAATTACACATTAAACACTGATTCAACGGGTATTTCCAGTCCTCAAATCTGATTGGCTGAGCCAATTGTCCAACTGTGACATTATTAACAGTAACGCACATAAATAAAATAAAATAAAAAGGCTTTGAACTGTTCCAGCTCAGCAGCAAAGAAACATGAGAACGTGGTAGAACATTATTTTATGTCATGTACCATTCATGAAAATACAGATTAATGTAAACAACAAACTTCCTGATGATCTCTAAACCTGTTGTGACTGTTGGTTATAAATTTTGTTCTGTGATATGGCCACTAGAGGGTGTTGTTTGATGAACCGGGAATCCCGTTACTCAGCAATCAAATTTTACTTTAAAAACCGAACTAGATTACGTCACGGAGGAGTTTAATATTTGTTATAAATAAACACATTTTTAATTTAAACTTTGGTTCTTATGATAAAGTTTTTGTAACTGCTTCAGGTGTGTTATTGTATTCCGCTTCGTGTTGGGCTCAACACCTCCTTTCCCCATTTTTTATTTGTACCTGCTTTATCACCGGATTGAGTTGTTCAGCATCACGACGGGCAGTTTAATTGTCTTATGTACAGTTATTGTCCACGACGGCTCATTTTTGAAATTCGGGAGCCGTAATCGCTTTACCTTCAGACTGAGTTCCTGACGGGGAGTAAACTAGCAGCTGGAAGATGGTCGTATTCGGAGAATCCTGGATTCTCTTTCATCAGAGCGCCCGTTGACAAAAGCAATTATTCTGCAAATAGCAGACTTTGAAGGTAGAGCCCGGTGGTTCCCGTCAGACTGAATCTTTTGCCGTTTGCAGTTTATTTTTGTTGTCTGGGGGATATGTGTGTGTGTGAGTGTGTTGGGGGTGTATTAGGGAGCTTTTCTCGAGTCTTCGCTGAGATCTTTGATGGCCTCGGTGAAGGATTTGTTGGGCGGGTTTGATGTCAGAACCTCTTCAAAACCCGTCGAGAGGAAAAAAGTGTGCCGTCTGCACGGCGCAGAAACGTAACGCTTCTGCAGTGTAGGATTTCACTAATAATCTGTTCCCAGACGTGCCGTTTGAGATGTGGGGTAGCCCCCTATTGGCTGTGCTGAGATTACAAGGCAATACAAAGAAACCCAAACAATGTTTACAGTGATCGTATTAATCAGCAGTCTGACATTAAAATAAACACAGCGACTTAATGAGGAGGGAATGTAGGGGTTGAGGGTGTCTCTGCTCCGATGGGGCAAAAGGCAGACAAGACAGGGCACCAGTACATCGCAGGTCAGACTCTCCTCAATTCCATCCAGTCTTTATCGTCCCGGGGTGAAGGTTCTGCGTGGGAGCGGGGGGATTTCGGGCGCTGGGCAGAAACACCCACGATAGGGTGCCAATCTATTGATCAGCACACACTCACTCACACAGACACACACCATATAGGGGCAATTTAGGATGTCCAAATTACCTTGAAATCCATGTTTTTGGACTGTGGGAGGAATCCGGGATGCTTTGAGGGTATCCACATAGTTATGGAGGATGCGTTACACTCCACCTCTTATCTGCTCCACCTGAATCGAACCCAAGAGCTTCTTGCTGTGAGATGAGAACGCCACAGTGATACCCAGCTTTAAACCTGAAACATCCATCTATCCATTATCTTCTGCTTCATCCTCTATTAGGGTCGCGGGGGGGTTCCCCATGCCCATCCAGGGGAGAACGTTTCGGGCGCTGGGCAGATAGACCCAGGACAGGACGCCAATCTATTGCTTGGACACACTCACTCACACAGACACACTCTATATGGGGCAATTTGGAGAACTCAATTGACTTGATGCATGTTTTTGGACTGTGGGAGGAAACCGGAGAACCCGGAGGAAACCCACGCGGACACGGGGGGAACATGGAAACTCCACCCAGATGGGGATTCGAACCGGGAATCCCTAGTGCTGAGAGGAGAACATGATAAACACTAAGCCACCGTGCCGCCCAACCTGAAACATAAATTATTTAAAAATCATATTTATTTAGTTAGTTTCTAATGTGACCCGGGGTGCTAGAGCCTATCCTGGCACTTACACTGCAGAAGGTAGGAAAATGCTGGGGGTTACCTGCTTTTACTCGTCACTCAGCAGCCGACGTACAGCGGTGCACAGTGCTCACAGTGATCTGCTTTATGAAGTTGTAGCTGTTTAAATGATGACGTCGGGTTTGTGGGTTGAAAAACATGAGGAAATGGTTCCGTAGTGAAGGTCAGACCTTATTAAATGTACATGTGGAGGAAATGCAGCTCGTTTCGATGTGACCTTGCTGCCATTTTATTTCAGCTCGGTACATTGAGCGTCTTCCGCAAAGTGAATCCGAACAGAAAGGAAAGCGGGAGGCTGAAATAGGATTACGAAGACAATAAAAGACAAGGCTCTATCGATCCATTGGCTGACATGCGTCATCTCCACGTTCCTACTCGGAGGCGACCACACAGTTGGGAGTAGTTCCCTGAGAACCTTTCAAATGGAATCATAGAACTCTTCAGATTTCTATTTCTGAGTTCTCATCAATGTTCTCAGTTCCACTTACTATAAAGATGGACTTTGTAGTTCTACAAATCCATTCTGTAGTCCATCTGTTTGTGTTTCTACAGTACATACTGTGTACGTCCCCTTTACTCTGTTCTAACGGTCAGGACGCCAATAGTACCACCACAGAGCAGGGATTATTTGGTGGGGCATTATTCCTATCCCAGCAGTGTCACTGAGGTGTTTAAATGAAACTCCAGCAGCACTGCTGCACTAAACCCCCTCACCACATCAGTGTCACTGCAGAACTGACAATAAACAATCCACCACCCAAATTACACCTGACCAACAGGGGACTAACAGAACAAAGAACCAGATGGACTACAGTCCTGGAATTGTAAAACCAAAGTCCAGAACAAAGAACCAAGAAGGGGGGGGGCAGATGGACTGACCAGAAACATTCATTCATTCATTATCTCCCGTCTGGGTCGCGGTGGGGTTCCCCATGCCCATGTAAACACCCACAAAGCTCCATCTACACACTATGGGGCAATTGAGAACTCAAATAGATCAATTGAGAACCCGGAGGAAACACGAGTGGGGGGGCAGATTTGGATAGAGAGGATGACCAGAAACACTCGAGGCTAAATGTAATAGTTTTATCCTCCTCTTCCTCTATAGTCCAACCACATTCATTCATTATCTTCCGCTTTATCCTCTATTAGGGTCGCGGTGGGGTTCCCCATGCCCATCCAGGGGAGAACGTTTTGGGCGCTGGGTAGATAAACCCAGGACAGGGCGCCAATCCATCGCTGGGCTAGTCCAACCACAATTAAAGCATAAATGTAAAAAATCTACAAAAATGTTACATTTTTTTAAACGCAGAAAAACTCTGACTGTAAATATGCAGCTTTAAAACGCATAAAACCCACCGAATCCTGAAGTCTGTTGTAACGTTGTGTGTTCTGATGACGACTTCTTTAAGTTTTGTGTTGCAGTTCTATCTCTTTGCCGAGTTTCACTTTGATGGTTACAGTTTTGAAACGAGAGTATTTATTTCTTTAGGCATTAATGAACCATAGGACTTTTGCACTGTGGCCCAGAAATGTAAATTTCAGAGCACTAACAGCTTCGAACAGCTGCTACTGGGACCCACACACACACACACACACATACACACACACATACACACACACACACACTTTAAACATCCAGACACGCCGCGGCAAATGTGTCCACCTCGCCCTTTTCATGAATACTGAGACGTGACTGGTTTACCGTTCATGATAACTAAGAGGCGGAGGAATGGTTCCTGTGTAGTGCTGCCAACCTCAAAGCACAGTCCAGAGATGAGCAGGACCCCCACCTCCACCCTCCGAATGCTCGGCTGGCGTGAATGTCCGTTCACTTTGGCCAGAGCATCATTAAAATATGATCAACCTCGTAAACAAACCGATATTCCGATTTTTGCAGTCTGTCCAGACTTATGTAATGATGCCCCCCCCCCCCCCCCCGCTCCAATTTAGTCAAGGCTAATTCTACCCCATCTGGTATCTGTCCTCTCCCACCACAGTTACAGCTCTGTTACAATGATGGTTCATGTGAAGACCATTAAAGTCATGTGATTAAATATGTAACACGGCTGATGAATGAATTCCTTACCAAGTGTCTATATTTACATCTCTGATTGTGATCAGGGGAGCGCTGGGGAGCATTTGTATGTTCTCCTGGCATCTTTAATCCTACCGAGAAATCTGCCAGCAGTTTTGCCGGGTGAAATTTGCATGTTCTTCCCATAATTGTTTGGGCCATGGCCACTCTAATTAGCAGCTTAGAACAAGAATGAATAAATCAACAGGCTGTGCAGTTTTCATTCGGTCAGTGTTTCGCTGTAAGGTCTGAGGATCTGCTGCTGCTGCTGCTGCTGCTGCTGCTGTTTACAGACGCTCATCACACGGATTACTCAGAGCTCTGCTTTCTCCTCCTAAATCTGTCTTCGTGTCGATATAAAAGGCGTCGACACCTGAGATCTAAAACCCTGTGAGGTGACAGCTTCAGATGAGAGTTGCGTTAAACCTGCTGTCATTTATGATCTCATCCAAGGATGCTGAGATGAACACTGGGTTCCTCCCACAGTCTGTGGACATGTGAGCAGGTGAATAAGAGATACTAAATGACTTGAGGGTATATATGAAACCCCACACCCCCACCTGAGCCCAAAACTGTATGGTTTAAAACTCAGCCTTCCAAAAAATGGTGAAAACCCTCCATCCATACATCCATTATCTTCCGCTTTGGTTCCCCATGCCCATCCAGGGGAGAACGTTTCGGGCGTTGTGCAGATACACCCAGGACAGGGCGCCAATCTATCGCTGGGCACACATTCACTCACAAAGACACACTTTATATGGGGCAATTTGGAGAACTCAATTGACCTTGATCCATGTTTTTGGACAGTGGGAGGAAACCGGAGAACCCAGAGGAAACCCACGCGGACACGGGGAGAACATGGAAACTCCACCCAGATTGGGATTCTATCCGGGAATCCCTAGAGCTGAGAGGAGAACATGCCAACCACTAAGCCACTGTGCCGTCCGGCGAAAACACTCCATTAAATAAAAAATATATTAAAAAAACCCTATATATGTTTATATAAATAGGTTTATCCCAGACTTTATAAGACATTCTGCATGTGTTTTAATGCTTTATAGCTTTATTTAATATATTTAGGATGTATTTGTGTGTGTGTGTGTGTGTGTGTGTGTGTGTGTGTGTGTGTGTGTGTGTGTGTGTGTGTGTGTGTTAGGGGATGTTTGATGTGTGTTGAGTGTATGCAGATAGTAACTGGCAGGGATGCCCTGCAGGATCCAGCTCACACTTTGATTCCCACTTCAAACAGGAATGATAAAATAGAGGCGAGCAGACAGGAAGCATTTTCATTTTAATTAGAAAAGCAGCAATTAGACCTGAGCGGCTCCTCGCTGCTGGATTAACACGAAGTGATGAGTCACTGTGGAAGCTGGACGCAACTGAGTCGAGTTTGTAGTTTTACAATTCCAGACTGTAGTCCATCTGTGTTCTTTGTTGTTGTTAGTCCCTTGTTGGTTCTCTGTTCTCTATTGGTCAGGTGTAATTTGGGTGGTGGATTGTTTATTGTCAGTTCTGCAGTGACACTGATGTGGTGAGGGGGTTCTAGTGCAGCAGTGCTGCTGTAGTTTCATTTAAACACCTCAGTGACACTGCTGGGATAGGACTAATGCCCTCACCAAATAATCCCTGCTCTGTGGTGGTTCTATTGGGGTTTTGACCATTAGAACAGAGTAAAGGGGACGTACACAGTATGTACTGTAGAACACAAACAGATGGACTACAGTCTGGAATTAAGAACTACAAAGTCCATCTGTACAGTAAGTGGAACCGATAGAGCGGGAACTGAAGAGGTGTGTCCAAATTTTGACTGGCACCGCATGTGTGTGTGTATGTATGTGTATGTATATATATATTATTATTATTATTATTATTATCATTACTGTTACTACTTAATTCGCATTTACATTGCCTTTCATTGTCACTACAAAATCATAGTATTTAAATTTTTTTTACTGTAAATTCCGTTACATCACACTGCATTTCACTTTCTTGTTTTATGTTTAAATGTCATAAATATCTGTAACCGTGGGAAAGTGAGGAACATAATTTCCATTACTTTGTATGTATAGAACATGTGAAGGAATTGGCAATAAAGCCTACTTTGACTTTGACTTTATATATACAGTAGGCGGTACGGTGGCTTAGTGTTTAGCACGTTTGCCTCTCAGCACTAGGGATTCCCGGTTCGAATCCCCATCTAGATGGAGTTTCCATGTTCTCCCCATGTCCGTGTGGGTTTCCTCCGGGTTCTCCGGTTTCCTCCCACAGTCCAAAAACATGGATCAAGTCACTTGAGTTCTCCAGATTGCCCCATATAGAGTGTGTCTGTGCGAGTGAGTGTGTCCAGTGATAGATTGGCGCCCTGTCCTGGGTGCATCTGCCCAGCGCCCTGGATGGGCATGGGGAACCGCCCCGCGACCCTAATATAGGGATAAAGCGGAAGATAATGAATGAATGAATATATATATATATATATATATATATATATATATATATATATATATATATACACACACACACACACATAATTCAGGGTTAATGAGTGCAAAAGGAGTAAGTAGCATTATGATGCTCAGCTCAGTCTTATCAGAATTTGAGATTAAAAAGCACATCATCACCCAAATATGTCACGTTTAGCTGGGTGTTGTCAGCTTGTGCGATGACGAATTCATCACAGTCCTTTGCTCTAATTGCAAAATGCCCCGAGGAGCTGTTCTCGTGGGCGAGAAGTGTCAATTCTCGATTAGTGGAATAGAAAGTGTCAGCATGAAATGACATACGATTGTTGTTGTGTGCAGGAGGCAACAAGCTCAAGAACCAGCAGTTCCGACTGACCTGGGCCTGGATCTCTCTGGAGAAGGAGTACTATCTTGTGGACGAGGAGGCCAAAGTGCTGGAGGTGTTGCTGAAGCGCAGAGGTTATCTGGGGGAGACCTCGTTTGTCAGTAAGTCAATAGCATTATTATTGAATGGAACTGAGTGGATCAGGGCGGTGCAATGGGGATGCCCTACAGCACGGAGGTGCTGAGTTTCATTATGTGGAGGTTGTTGGTTCTCCACGTGTCTGTACAGCCGGCTTTACACTTCAGTTTTAAATTTTTTTTTTTTATGGGCTCCTTTTTATGATCCTCGCACCCAGCGTGTTGGGGTCTGCTCAGAGGAATGTCCAAATTACATGCAGCATTAATTTAAAAAAAAGAATGCAAATTAGATCATTAAGCAGCACGGACAAAAATAACAACAGAACGACTCCAATCGTCACCACGGGCTACTGGGAAAAAGTAAATAGAAAGTGACCATCAGAGGAAATTCTATAAATACTTGGGGAAATTTATGGTAATTATTTTTTTCAGGCCTCAAAAAAGGGACATGGAAGGGAAAAAAAAAAATATATATATATATATAACTATTGCGAGATCTCGCATTAATTTTTGGGATATCTCGCAATATTTTGATAAAATTAATGTGAGATCTCGCAAAAATTAATGTGAGATCTCGCAAAAATTAATGTGAGATCTCACAAAACTAATGAGGTGACCGTGACGCTGTCCAGAATATTGAATTTGGTTGCTAATGAATTCAATCAGGACCTCCAAGTCACAAAACATTTTTTGACGAGAGCGTCCGCTTGCATTAAGTAGTCGCTGCAGGTGTCTCTCACTTATCCAAAAACCGTGTTTACGGGCAAGCACTGATTGCCAATCTCAAACCAATCTCAAAATTCATTCATCCATTATCTTCCACTTTATCCTCTATTAGGGTCGCGGTGGGGTTCCCCATGCCCATCCAGGGGAGAACGTTTCGGGCGCTGGGCAGATACACCCAGGACAGGACGCCAATCTATCGCTGGGCACACACTCACTCACACAGACACGCACGCATACATACGCACGCATACACACTATATGGGGCAATTTGGAGAACTCAATTGACTTGATCCATGTTTTTGGATTGTGGGAGGAAACCGGAGAACCCGGAGGAAACCCACGCAGACACGGGGAGAACATGGAAACTCCACCCAGATGGGGATTCGAACCGGGAATCTCTAGTGCTGAGAGGCGAACGTGCTAACCACTAAGCCACTGTGCCGCCCCAATCTCAAAATAAAACACAAAACAACTTTTCCACGGATAGACATTGTTTATTGTTATTGACCCGGAAATCATTATTGTAAATAATTTTTCTGTCTTCAAAATTTTTGTAAATGATAGTGCTATTTTTTACATTTTTGTTTATGTAAATTTTAGTGTGTGACACCGAAAGTATGGCACCTTAATTTTGTTATACCTGGTAGATATTCTGATTCTGAAATTGACCCACATACATCAACTTATAATAAACTTTTTTAACAGAAATATAACTATTGAGATATCGCAAAAATTAATGCGAGATTCGCATATAGTTATATATAAATATTTTCTCTTCCATGTCACTTTAGGGGCTCCGTATTCCCCAAAGCGTTCCCTAACTTTTTTTTGTTCTTAAATCCAGGGCACCTGCGGCTCGTTCCGTCGCTAAACGGTCGATTGAAAATCCTATTTGTACTTCAGTCTTTCAGACATGAGATGTTTTTTGAACATTCAGGGTTGTTAGAGGTTTGTCGATTGATCCATTGTTACATTTTTAATGCGGATGTTGAGCCCTCTCGGCTCTCTGAGTGTTTAGACCTGATATTTGCAGTATTGTGGCAAATCAATGAGAAAAGAAAACGTTGTTGGAAAGTCATGTTTTCATACGATGATAAACTTTAGTATAATCATTTATTCATATCATTTACAGCAGGAGACCCTGTTATTACATCATATTCACAAGAACCTTTTATAATTGAGATATGAGATTATAAAACAGGTAGTCCCGGTCCTTAAATCTGATTGGCTGATTCATTTGTGCAGTCGTGGCATCTTTGCAGTAACACACACCTCTATGACAGGTTCTTTTAAAAACTATTGAAGACGAGGGAGGTGATGTCTGTATCATACTGTAATCATCCTAACCCACTGAACCAAGATGCTGCAGCAACATTCTCACAGCGCCGAGCGACAAAAACCAAAAGTTCATTTAAACTTGACCTTTATTAAAGTAATGAGGCGGATGTGTATTCATTATCATCTTCTGCTTAATCCTCTATTAGGGTCCCTGGGTAGATACACCCAGGACAGGGCACCAATCTATCACTGGGCACACACTCACTCACACAGACACACTCTATACGGGGCAATTTGGCGAATTCAATTGACCTTGAGGGCGGCACGGTGGCTTAGTGTTTAGCATGTTCTCCTCTCAGCACTAGGGATTCCCAGTTCGAATCCCAATCTGGGTGAAGTTTCCATGTTCTCCCCGTGTCCGCGTGGGTTTCCTCCTGGTTCTCCGGTTTCCTCCCACCGGTTTCCTCCCACAGTCCAAAATCATGGATCAAAGTCAGATGAGTTCTCCAAATTGCCCCATATAGAGTGTGTCTGTGTGAGTGAGTGTGTGCCCAGAGATAGATTGGTGCCCTGTCCTGGGTGTATCTCCCCAGTGCCCTAAATGTTCTCCCCTGGATGGGCATGGGGAACCCCCCGCGCCCTAATATAGGATAAAGCAGAAGATAATGGATGGATGGACAATTTACCTTGAATCCATGTTTTTGGACTGTGAAAACCCAGAGGACATCCATACGGACACGGGGAGAACATGGAAACTCCACCCAGATTGGGATTCGAATCTGTAATCTCAAGCACTGAGAGGAGAACATGTTCACCACTAAGCCTCCATGCTCCCAGTTGTGTATTTTTGTGAATAAATCACAGGAAAGTGGTGTACCTCTGCTCCCCTATGAGTCAGGCCTGATTGCACCGCTTTCCTGTGATTTATTTACAATAATGCCCAACCTCTATTGGACCTTTATTATAAAGCTTTGATTTAATGCCTAATGACATTCTTATTGGTTTATAAACATTTATGTATGTAAGAATACTACCTTTCCCTCATTCGTCTTAAACCTGTGGATGAACCTGGATGTTTTTTGAGGTACTTTTTTCTGGCCCTCAGCTACATGATGCCTCATTTGAAATTCCAAAGTAGTGAATTTACAGAACTAGTTCGACCACCGAGGGCTTGAAAGTGCTTTAAACGGGCTGCAAGCCGAGCGAGGTAAAGAGGTGGAGGCTGCATGACAGACCCCGTGATTGTTCAAACACCCGGCTCTGCTGGAGCTCTGTGTTCTGTGCATGCTGCACGTAAAAACAAGCCGACTTATAAAAGTGTCCGAACTCTCGCAGACATTATCAGAAGTGTTTCTTGTTCATGAACCGAATCGACCCGCCACTAACCTCGCTCCTCACACCGCATCCTGCCACCTGTCTGATCTGTTAATGAATAGATTTACACTTTTTAACAAACCAGTAAGTTATTTGTATTATATAATACATTTTTATGTGTTTAATAATAATAACAATAATAATACCTTTACATTTACTTATTATTAAAAAAAAAATGTTATCCATAAAATATAAATAATAATAATATTAAAGTATAATATTCATTCATTATCTTACACTTTATCCTCTATTAGGGTCGCGGGTTCCCCATGGGGAGAACGTTTCGGGCGCTGGGCAGATACACCCAGGACAGGGCGCCAATCTATCGCTGGGCACACACTCACTCACAAAGACACACTCTATATGGGGCAATTTGGAGAATTCAATTCACCTTGATCCATGTTTTTGGACTGTGGGAGGAAACCGGAGAACCCGGAGGAAACCCACACGGACACGGGGAGAATATGGAAACTCCACCCAGATGGGGATTCGAACCAGGAATCCCTAGCACTGAGAGGAGAACATGCAAACCACTAAGACACCGTGCCGCCATTAAAGTATAATAATGATAATAATAATAATAATAATAATAACATAATAATAATATTAAAAATACATTTACTTTTTACATTTTTAAAAACACATTTGCAGTATAATCATACATAAAAAATAAATAGTAATAATAATAAAGTTTATTAAAAAAAAAAATAATAATAATAATAATAATAATATAACATGCTAATAGTCTTATGTTTTACAAAAATATATATTATGACATATATTTCCATTAAAAAAGAAGTAGTAGTATTAATATGTCAACACAAGACAAAATAGTAGAAGGAGGTAGTATTACTGAGGGTAAAGAAGGAGGAGGTGGTAGAAGGTGGTGGTAATTGCGATGGTAGAAGGAGGATACTCTTCATCCATATTAGTTCCCTACTACAAACTAATATTTGTATTTGGAAGAAGAATGAGTAAAATAAAGAGGAAGTAATAGTAGGAGAAAGTAATAATAGTCAGTCTGTTACTGGGGGGGGGGGGGGGGCAGTTGTTGGCTTGTGCTTAAGGAACCAGCCTTGTGACCTGATGGTCCCACTAATTATTATGGCTGTGTTTAAATATAGTACGCAAAATAGATTTATCACTTTAATACTGGGGGAGAAGGTGAAAAAAATATTAAAAGGTGGGGGAGGAGGAAAAATTAGCTGCTTGTAGTAAATGGTAGTGATTTATATTAGTAGTAGGAGGAGGAGGAATTGGTAGCAGTGGAGAGGAGAGTGAGGTTGTGGTAGTAGAAGGAAGGAGAAGGAGTAGAGGGTGGTAGCAGCTGTGGTGGTAGTAATAAGAAGAGGCAACAGGAGGTGGTGGTGCTGGTGACTGTTGTAGTTACTACTAATAGGAGGTGCTGAATATCAGATGTTGCAATTCTCAAAACGTCGTACCAACGCACCGATGATTTAAAGTCCTGCAGTGGGTAACCTGTTGGACATTTCGTAGCATCTGCCCCCTACAGGCCAAACACGAGCTGCGCCGGTTTACTCCATTTTCAAAGCCACCAGCTTCTGTCTATAGACCAAATGTTGTTCTCCAGAGAGAGCTGAAAGTCAAACCTCAAAGGAAAGTGAGTACTAAGCTGTCTGTCCCCAGGGTGACCTGCCGGTCTGATCACATCGCTTCTGAAGGAGAGGAAAAGGACATCTGGTTTAATAGAACCAGGGCTCAGCCGCCCGAAATCCTTGAAAAAATGGCCCGTCCTCCGGCGTCATGGCGCTGGGAACTACGCCGTGCCTCATTAAGCCCATTTTATGACATCTACTGTCAGTTTGACAAATTAAGCTCGGACCATTTTAAAGGTTTTAGTCTTTAAGGATTAGAATAGAGGTAGCTGAGCATCAGAGAGGCTGCGTGGTCCAAAGTGTAAGCGCACAAGCCATCTTTATCACATTTTACTTATTTATTATTGTTATTAATAATAATAATAATAATAATCGGTTTTATTTATGTAGTGCTTTTCAGGATTCTTAAAAGACCTTTAACTCAAAACCCAAACTTTTCTTTTTTTCTGAATGAATGCAACTTTGATCTGATGGAAGGGTTTTTTTGGGATGCATGTCAACATCCCCCTCGTTCTCATCCAAGAGTTTAAAGTAATGAAAGTTGTCAAGACGGATTACAAAGTAAAATGGCAATTTTTGTCCCGTCAATCACAGATATATATTTTTTTATTTTAGGTAAATTGCATGTCTGTCACATATAATATATAAAATGTCAAAATGTCAGTGAGTTCTACATTTCAGAATGCTGTCCTGACCACGTCACATGGTCATGGGGCAAAAGGCAACTGCGTCTTTATTCTGCTCTGATTTTATTCATTAAAAACAAAAAAAATAATAATATCTAATATAATAAAAAAATATATATAATAATAAAATATATAATACATATATAATAAAAAATAGACTTTAATGTAACGTCTTTTTTAAAATGGATTTTAAAAGGTAGGTGACTGAGACTCTCAAAGTTCTCATCTCCTTCTGTTCTGCTTAATCCTCTGGGGGTGGGTGTGTGGGTTCGCATGCCTTTCCAGAGGAGAATGTTTTAGGCACTGGGCAGATTCACCCAGGACAGGGCATCAATCCATCACTTAATTTAATTTAATTTAAATTTAATTTAATTTAATTATTTTAATTTGGTCATTCAGCAGACGCTTTTATCCAAAGTGACTTACAAGGTGAGCACAGGGTTAATCACAACATCCCTGGAACAATGAGGGTTAAGAGCCTTGCTCAAGGACCCACATTGGTAACTTCAGTGGCCTGGGATTTGAACCCCCAACCTTTAGATTGATAGCCCAACGCCCCAACCACTGAGCTACCGCGCTCTACCGCACACATTCGCTCACACACTCTATAATGGAGCAATTTAGAGCAGCCACTTCACCTTGAATCCATGTTTTTGGACTGTGGATGGAAATTGTAGAAAACCCACGCAGACATGGGGAGGACATGGTGAGAATTTGTGAATTGGAACAAATCTACAACATCTCTGACACACTTTGTAGTGCAATATATCTGTAGAAGGGGCAATTTGGAGTGCAGTTTAGATGCATCAGTTTCCGCTCTCTGATCCACACCACTTCCATTTCAATAACATCAGACATGAATGAGAAGCTGATCAGGTTCCCAATCATTCGACATCGCTTGTTTTATTCAACCAAACTCACATTCAGGTGACGTCTGAATGAAGGTGACGGGCAGCTACCTCCGATTTTATTCAGAGACCACCGTCGACCTTCCCGAAAGCAACCCTAATGAACCGAAAGAGCATGAAGTGTTCCGGCTTTGGTCCTGTGACAAAAAAGTTTAAAAGCATTCGTTTCCTGCCTCTCTTCAAAGTAAGGGGCGGGTCTTCTCAGAGTCTCCTCAGAGCCTGTTGAGCTCATTTTTTTCATTCTCTTCATTTTTTTCCGTGTGTGGGCACACAGAAGCATACTGATCCTTTCTGCTGCCTCTGTTCTTCCATATCAAAGTGCTCCTTTCTTCCTTTAATTCAAAGTGTGAAGTCACTTTTTTAGGGGGCCGAGTTCTTCATCTGTGCAACAGTGTGCCGGGATGCCTCCCAGATTCACGTTTCATGTCTAACTTGCCCACGTTCCGTCCAGTTGGCTTAATTTCCCCAACAAAACATTCCGAATTAATAATAAAGGATCTGCTTTGATAATCTACTCGAGCCTTTTTACATCACTCTTGCTTGTGGACCCGATCTGTTGTGGTTTGCCGGAGCACTCGGGCCACGTGTGGTCTTTCCATCTGCCAGCACGACCCCTGCTGTGGTGTAACTGGCACTGCCAGTCGATCAAACTCATAATCACCGGGGTGGACGTCAACATGCCCCCTGTTCACAACAAATGGACCAAATAGTACAGAACTGCAAAAGAACGGTTCACGAAACAAACCAATGCTCTGAAAATAACCAAAAATTAAGAAAATGCTCTCCTGAGACCTCTGCGTCCACCTGCATTGTGTTGCTGCATACAGGGCGGGTCAGTTACTGGGAAAATTAAGTATGTAGTTCCCCAGCTACCAGTTGCTGGTTCTAGTACCAATTAAATTATCTTCAATTACATAACTCAATAAGATACAAGAGGGTGGTATTAATGTATGAATAGATTAATGTATAATAGAAATTGTGATTTCTGTGATTTAATTACAATAATCCACAGCCACAAGTGTCGTATTGCTTTAAAAAACCACTTACAAACACAGTATAAAAAAGTTTGATATATAAATGTATATATATTAATCTGGTCTTCCATGTCCTGATGATGTCCGTTTTTTAAAGTGAAAGTTTGCTGAATAACAGGATAGTAGTTAAAAAAAAATTGGCCAAATTACAGACCTCAACTAAGAAACAGTTACTGCAACAGGTTTAGTGCTCATCAGGAATCTGCTCGCTGTTTAATCTGTATTTCCAGAGGTGTATGTTAATGTAAATATTGTCACAACTGGACAAATGGCTCAGCCAATCAGATTTAAGGTCGGGAACTAACATTTTCATAATCTCTGTTATAGACGTTTCCTGTCAATATGACGTAATAACAGGGTCTCCTGCCATTTCCATGAGTTCATTCTCACCGTATTCATCTCAACCTCGCAGGTATTGGAACCAAAGATGGCACCGCAGAGGCGGACAAAGACTTTCGAGGAAAAGCCCAGAAACAGGTCCAGTTCAATCCAGGACAGACCAGCGCCATCTGGAAGGTGCGGATCCTCAGCGACAATCTGTACGAGCAATCGGAGAGCTTCCAGGTCGTCCTGTCCGAACCAGTGATGGGCGTCCTGGAGTTTCCTCAGTCTGCCACGGTGGAGATCGTAGATCCTGCAGATGGTAAGACAACTACGTTACTCAATTATATCATAGTTAAGTATCGTTTATTAGGCAAGACACGCAGTGGGATAACGCTATTGACTATCCCAGTTATACAGTGATGCTTGTAAAAATGTTTGAATTTTTAAATAAGTCCTTAAAGTAGATGGAGAACCAAAAACAAACAATTTAGACAATAAAATTATGGTTCTTTAAAATAGCAATCTGCCAATGTCATCATATTAGCAAAGACACACGCCCTAAATCAAGCTGCGAGGTGCGTGGTTGATGGCCTGCTGAAATAAAACCCTTTGGGTCACTGATCACCACACATTCTATACATGGCTGTCCCATGCTGTTGATGTTGCTCAAGGAGGATGAGCCTTGGTCCTCTCAAGGTTTCTTCCTTAAGATATCATCACTACCAACCAGTGGTCTTTGGCCATGTGGGAGAAAACTGTCCAGGAATCCCAAACAGACTCTACACGAAAAGTATTTTCAGAAGTCTGTGATTGCCCCGCCCAAGAACCGAACCCAGAACCTTCTTGCTCTGAGGCAGAGGCAATAACCGCCATGCCACAATTAATTTGTTTCAAATATTATTCATTCATTCATTCATTATCTTCCGCTTTATTTTATATTAGGGTCGCGGGGGGGTTCCCCATGCCCATCCAGAGGAGAACGTTTCGGGCGCTGGGCAGATACACCCAGGACAGGGCGCCAACCTATCGCTGGGCACACACTCACTCACACAGACACACTCTATATGGAGCAATTTGGAGAACTCAATTTGACTTGATCCATGTTTTTGGACTGTGGGAGAAAACTGGAGAACCTGGAGGAAACCCACACGGACACGGGGAGAACATGGAAACTCCACCCAGATGGGGATTCGAACCGGGAATCCCTAGCGCTGAGAGGAGAACGTGCTAACCACTAAGCCACCGTGCCGCCCTGTTTAAAATATTATAATATATAATATAATGATATGGGCACAAGATAATTATTAAAGTAGCCGTAGCAGAAGCTACATGATCTTTAAACCATCTCAGTTCATCCGTCTGAAGTTCGTTCACTGTGTTCTTCCAGCTGCAGAGAAATGAGCGAGTTACATAAGAACATCAATCATTATTAGAACTCTGACATTTGAGAGCTAATCACGCGCATCCTCTCGAGTTGGCAGGTAGCTGTTGCTGTTCTCTCGGTCTTCTCGCTGCGTGTTTATGTAGAACACCTGCTGATACGTGATGATACAGTGACTTTAAACCCTGACAGTGTGGATCACTTTTTATGAAAAACTCCGCACTCGGTTATTAGTTACGTTCTGCTCTACATGGACTCATCAGCACGAATGACTCATGAATCTTACCGTTCAGAGTCGACGGAGAACCCTGGTGCTTTTGCAGCTGTTTTATTGAAGCATTTAGCCGCTTAAAAATGCACTAGTGTGATTATACAGAGGGGCTTGTAGTTTTAGTCCTTTAGAAGTTTTTCAATTTCGGCATAGATGAGCTCTTAAATGTCCTGAAAGTAAACCACATCAAAATACCGAAACTAAAATATCAGACAAGGTCGTTTTTCCGTTGAGGATATTAATCCAATATGACACGAGGCACTATTTTAGCGATCTTAAGTGAGCTGTCAAGTGCACAGCATGATTTAGGACGTGTCAGTGTGTTTTCTAATATATACAATGCAATGTAATATAATTATGGGCTTCAGGCAGCACAGAGATGAAGATGGTGCAATGTTATTAAAGACAGAGTTAGGGAGGTGCGATGGAGGTTGTTGGGACATGAACAGAAAAGGGATGAGCTTTCAGAAGGACGCTGAGGCATTTCACAATGCAAAACCAGACACAATCAACACAACAATTAG
>JAFMOC010000148.1:1700000-1727500 GCA_019802505.1 Corydoras sp. C115 | reverse complement strand
CAAAGAGAAGACATAAATATATCAGGCCCAGCGATGGATTGGCGCCCTGTTCTGGGTGTATCTGCCCAGTGCCCGAAACGTTCTCTCCCTGGATGGGCATGGGGAACCCCACCATGACCCTAATATTGGATAAAGCGGGAGATGATGAATGAATGAATATATATCTAAGGTTGTGGGTTCAAATCCCAGGTCCACTGATGTTACCAATATGGGTCCTTATTGCTCCAGGGGGCTGTATCAAGGACTAACCCTGTGTTCTAGCCGTCAGTTTGGGATACTGGTAATTCGCTTTGGATAAAGGTGTCGGCTATATGACCTCATGTGCTATATGACCTTGTGTGATGTGATGTTAAATAATCATGTGATGTGTTCTCCCAAAATCTCCTTACAGGTACAGCCACCGGTACCATCCCCACCACCGTGCTGTCTTTTTCGGACTACATCTCACGCCCCGAGGAGCACACTAGTGTCCTGCGTTTCGATCGGGGTGAAACGGAGAAGGTGTGTCGCGTTGTCGTAATAGACGACTCGCTGTATGAACCCGAGGAGAGCTTCAACGTCACCCTCAGCATGCCGATGGGAGGACGACTCGGTCAGGAGTTCACCAGCTCCAGAGTCATCATTCTGCCAGATGTAGATGACGGTAAGGAAGCGCCGTTTTACTGTGTATTCATACTAATAAACTACTTTATTACCAGTTAGGCAACTCAACATGAGTAAGAACCACAACCATCATCTTAACTAACCCTAAATAACTAACCCTGTTCTGTACCCACTACCCTCAAGTTGGGATAATTGTAAGTTGCTATGGATAATGCCGCCTGTAAAATAATATAATTTGCATATAACTATTTATACGTCTAAAGTTCTTTATGAACCTTTTAAAAAATATATCACTTGTGAATAGGGACGAGACGATTAATCATTTTTACAAATAATTGTGATTCAAAATGTTTGATTTTCACAAAGCAATTTAATATTTTGCATTGTAAAGAATATTTTGTGTTGATATTCAGCAAAGCCCTGCATTGCCCCTTTTTGATTATTGCATAATAATCATAATAATCTTGTTATCGTGATTATTTCTTCAACAATAATCATACCACCAAAATCTGTGATTGTCTCATCCTTACTTCATCTGGATCTGCACTTGAACTAATCAAAGCACCTTGTATCACAGGGTTAAACAGTCCTTCAAAACATAAACGTTTGATTGTCCAGAAGGTCCTGTAGTGTAGACGCACAACAAATGGACGCCCGTCCTCCATCCTTTCCAATGACTATTAAAAGGTTCCTCTAAGCAGAATGTCCTCGAGTGCTCACACAGTGAATGTGGAAACAGGTTCCACTCTTCTGTACGAACTGGGTTTTTATTTTCGAGTCTGCTTCTGTTCTGTTCTCCACTCTGTATGTTAAAAACTTAAATACAGCACATGGGTTTGTCCTTGACGGTCATGAAATGGCTGAATTCACTTCTAAATGATGGTTTTAACATGACACACTGCTTATCATGTGCTATTTTAATTACATGATTGATGTCTGGCAAGGCTCCGGCCCTTTCCTAGTTTCACAGCTGATTTGACGGCGGGTGCCTGTAATTGTAAATCAGGTCCAGTGTTGGGCCGTGTTTAATGAGGAGGAAAATGATAAGGACGACTCGGGGAATTAAGGATATTGAGTGTGAAATTGAAATGAGCAGGAATTATGTCTTCGGTACGCCAACATTTTTCTCGGTTGCTTCAGAACAGAACGCAGAATGAAATAGAGGTTTGTAAAGAGTGGTTGTGCCATTTGTGTGCACAAATAAATCGTACAATTTAGAAAATGCCCCATAGACAGACCACTGTCATCGAGCGGTGAGCTTGAATATTACAAAACAAAACAATATTAGTTATTTAGTAGAGTATAGTTTAATGTCGTCTGTTTTTTGTAATACAAATGAGTTGTGTTTGTTTTTTAAGAGGGTGGCGCAGTGGCTTAGTGGTTAGCATGTTCTCCTCTCGGCACTAGGGATTCCCGGTTCGAATCCCCATTTAGGTGGAGTTTCCATGTTCTCCCCGTGTCTGCATGGGTTTCCTCCGGGCTCTCCGGTTTCCTCCCACAGTCCAAAAACATGGATCAAGTCAATTGAGTTCTCCAAATTGCCCCATATAGAGTGTGTCTGTGTGAATGAGTGTGTGCCCAGTGATAGATTGGCGTCCTGTCCTGGGTGTATCTGCCCAGCGCCTGAAACGTTCTCCCCTGGATGAGCATGGTGAAACCCCCCCCCCCCACCCTAATATAGGATAAAGCGGAAGATAATGAATGAATGAATGTTTTTTAGTATAATTCCAAGAACACTTAGAGGTTGCATGATGCGACGTACAGTACCAATCTATCGTTTGGACACGCTCCCCTTCTTGCTCCATTCTCTATTTCCTCCACTTATCATATAGATGGACTTTGTAGTTTTATACTTACAGACTGTAGTCCATCTGTGTTATTTGTTGTTGGTTCTCTGTTCTCTATTGGTCAGGTATCATTTGGGTGGTGGATTGTTTATTGTCAGTTCTGCAGTGACACTGATGTGGTGAGGGGGGTTTTAGTGCAGCAGTGCTGCTAGAGTTTCATTTAAACACCTCAGTGACAATGCTGGGATAGGAATAATGCCCCCACCAAATAACCCCTGCTCTGTGGTGGTACTATTGGGGTTCTGACCATTAGAACAGAGTAAAGGGGACGTACACAGTATGTACTGTAGAACCCAAACAGATGGACTTCAGTCTGGAATTGGACTATCTTAACAGTAAGTGGAACTGAGGACATTTTCCAAATTATTACTGGTACTCTATATTTTAGACTTGTTCAAAAATAAATTCTGGACAGATGGAATGATTTGACCTGATTTAGAGTATCTGTGCTGCTCTCCATCACATGTTGATACGTGTGATTTTAAAGAAGAAATTGTCAATGAAACATTAGAAAGGAAAGGTTTGAGTACCTCTGCGTTAAAGTGATGGAATTGTTTACGCATGGGAACCATCCATCCATCCATTATCTTCTGCTTTATCCTCTATTAGGGTCACGGGGGGGGTTCCCCATGCCCATCCAGGGGAGAACGTTTCGGACGCTGGGCAGATACACCAATCTATCGCTGGGCACACTCACTCACACAGACACACTCTATATGGGGCAATTTGGAGAACTCAAATGACTTGATCCATGTTTTTGGACTATGGGAGGAAACCGGAGAACCCAGAGGAAACCCACGCAGACACAGGGAGAACATAGAAACACCACCCAGATGGGGATTCAAATCGGGAATCCCTAGTGCTGAGAGGCGTGCTAACCACTAAGCCACCGTGCCGCCCTGCATGGGAACCAAACCTGAGTAAATTACTATAAAAAAGCGAAGAACAGAAAGAGGATTTAACAGATTAATAAAGAAAAGGAGTAAACCCGTCAGTGAGACTCTGTATTATATTATATTTGCTGCTCTGTAATAGCTGTGACTACAAAGCCAATCAGACATGACTCGTTTTAATCGTGTTGTTAGTGTTCCGTTTTAAGTGCTGTATAGATTGGAATCAAGCGCCGCCGTCGCTCGCCTGTTTAATTGCCCATAGAGCGAACTCTCTTTCACAAGTTGGAGGATTTGTTTGGGTTACGGTTCAGGAATATGAAAGTGAGATTACACTCAGGGTTTCATTTAAATTCATGGAATTTATTGAACAGCCCTGAAACCTTGAAACGATTTTCCACCCATAATTCATGAAGCATGAAAGCAAAGAATAGAAGAGACACACCTGAGGCTAGAATGAAGGAATTATTCTGTCAATAGAACAGCATTTGTTATGATGTTGACGTCTGAGCGAGCAGCATGCAGCATGTGGGTTCCTTCTGAGACTAAACACAGTGCGCATCGGTGGAAAATGAGCTTTTTTGTTCTGTTTTCTTTCTCTTTTATATAAAAGTGCTGTGGGCAGAGGACCAAGTTGTTACTATAAAGCATTAAGACATGGCGTTTACCTCTGTGGTGCAGATCTATTACTGTTGCAGTAAGTAATCAGTGCAGAGCAGCTAACAGACGTCAAGGTGCACGAGACGAACGAGGTTCTGTGGCGGATTGTTTTTTTTTTATGTTAACCTTTTAATGGGTTTTATATATTTATATATATATATATATATATATATATATATATATATATATATATATATATACGGCACGGTGGCTTAGTGGTTACCCATATATAGTGTTTCTGTGTAAGTGAGTGTGTACCCAGCGATGGATTGGCACACTGTACTGGGTGTATCTGCCCAGCACCCGACACGTTCTCCCCTGGATGGGCATGGGGAACCCCACCACGACCCTAATAGAGGATAAAGTGGAAGATAATGGATGAATGAATATATATATATATATATATATATATATATATATATATATATATATATATATATATATATATATATATATATATATAGTCGAATGCCTGTGTGCATACATGTGTAGCTTATACAAATCCACGTCATTGTCTCTGCATAAGTTTATATACTCTGTACAACCTCCAAGGAGTGACTGCAGGGGCTGAAGTGAAATGCCTTGATTTAGGGCGTGTCTGTGTGTCTTTGCTATCATGACGATATGATCCATGGGTGTGTTTTGAGCGTCTAATGCAATAAACCAATCAGCATGTCACTTTCTCCCTTGAGAGCCGTGTGCAGTCTGACTTTGGCGGATTGCTATTTTAACACATGTGGCTAATGTTAAATACAGTGAAAAAGTATGATAATTTCGTTTTTTTATTTATTTAAACTGAATGTTAAAATTTACATTTACTGAAACTAAGGGACTTAGTTTTTTTTTTTTTACAAAAAAGTAAACCTGCAATGGGTTCCAAAGGTTCCAAAATCTTAATATCGTTAAAATGATTTAGTGCTGCAACATAAATCTTTAGATGTTGAGATAAAAAAGGGAGCTGATTGAAATGAAAAATAGATCAAAGTGGTGGCATGAAGTAAAACACAGGTGCAGATACGCAGTGTAGTTCTAGATAAGGAAAACCTATGTTTTGTCCAAGATGGCGTTTATTTCTATATTTCTATACTGTATACTGTATGGGCATCAATTTCTAAATTGGTCATCACGTTAAATAAATCCAGTTTTAATCAAAGTGAAGCACTGTGCACTTTATTAAACACGTTCCCCTCATTGTTTCATTGTGTGGATGTAAAATCAGAGTCCGTAGCTCTAACGTTGCACAGTTTATGTTAATCACTCTCTAATCCTTCATCAGCACTCACAGGGTGAGGTCTACAGAACGCTGGTGCAGTGATCTCAGTCCAGCGATGACGGTGGGGAGTTTCCCAACTGGATCAGCACTGCTGTTTCCCATTTTTAGAACTTTTTGTATTTCTGCATGCATTTTGTGTGTGCGTGTGAGAGAGGGAGAGTGTGTGAGAGTGCACACGAGAGATAGTGAGTTCAACTGAGTGTTCAACACAGGGGTGCCCACACTTTTCTGGCCTGATATCTACTTTTCCATTGGACAGGTCATCGAGATCTACCAGGGTTAATAATTTTTTTAGGCTTTTATATTGAAACCTGTTTACACACATCATGTTAGTATTGGGGGGGGGGGGCACGTTGGCTTAGTAGTTAGCATGTTCTCCTCTCAGCATTAGGGATTCCCGGTTCGAATCCCAATCTGGGTGGAGTTTTCATGTTCTCCCCGTGTCCGCGTTTCCTCTGGGTTCTCCGGTTTCCTCCCACTGTCCAAAAACATGGATCAAGTCAATGAAAGTGGTATTTTAGTTCTTTTGGAGCAAAGTCCTTCACTCGTCTTGTCAGTCAAATAAAGAGCAAAAAAACACAAACTATCTAATGTAGCTGATTCGTGAGGCAGTGCTTCGGATTTACGGGCCGGTTTTGGGAACAGCGAGAGAGACGGGGGGGGGGCAGACTGCTCGCTTGCAGAAGGGTACAGTTTGTGATCCAGAATGAATCACATTGTGTGTGAATGTGTGCGCGCGTGTGTATAAGTGCTTCCGATATTGTGCTGTGATTTTTTTTTTCAAAGCTCCATCGCGATCTACCCAACACCACTCATCAGGTCCACCACGTATTGAGCACCCCTGGTGTAAGAGAATGAGTGTGTGCATCATGCAAGAAAGTGAGCGCACACACGTGTGAGTGTACATGTAAGAGTGTGAATGAGTGTGCACCTGCGAGAGTGCAATTGTGTGTGTATATGTGTGTGTATATGTGTGTGTGTGTTTGTGTGTGTGTGTGTGTGTGTGTGTGTGTGT
The DNA here is from genome assembly GCA_019802505.1 of Corydoras sp. C115. Taxonomy (NCBI): domain Eukaryota; kingdom Metazoa; phylum Chordata; class Actinopteri; order Siluriformes; family Callichthyidae; genus Corydoras; species Corydoras sp. C115. The sequence goes on along the minus strand of JAFMOC010000148.1, from coordinate 1,721,212 downwards.
GTGTGTGTGTGTGTGTGTGTGTGTGTGTGTGTGCGCGCGTGTGTGTGCGCACGCAGACTTCCCTTAGTTGAAGCCCTGATGGTTATCTGCAGGTGGAGTCAGGGGCTGTTTTCATCAGATCTCCATCATGGTGCCTCCTTTGTTCAGTTACACCTCCGGGTTTTATCTCTCCTCCTCTTTTCTTTTTTTTTTTGGTGTGAATAGAACATTCAGTAGATCACAGATCTTCATTCTCACTGCAAATTTAATACGACAACTTCTGTTAGATATGAGTTTAGTCTCAGGTTGTAAAGTGCATGTGGAGTTTATTTGTGTTGTTTTTTTTTCCCCTGTAATTTTACTGATTAGAAAATACATTTCAAAAATGCTCCTGTTAAATAATTGGACTGTTTTATTCTTATTATTAAGTATTCTTATTTTAATGAGTTAAATTCAGCAACAAAAAAATGCTAAAATGGAAGACAAACTTTACTCAATTATGAAATAGTGTGAATAGAAAGTCCAGCCCTCGGGGCAGTGATCACATGTCCACATGGTGGAGTTCAACTCTTATGTTAAACAGTTCAGTAAGTCTGATTCATACAGGAGTGAACGCAGGTTGTGCCCTCTAGTGTCCACTATGAACTCACCCAGCATCACTTATTTACTCTTAATGCTAAATCGCAGTTTTAAAAAGTTAAAAAAAAGTCCACTATCGGTGTCTGACCTTACAAATGCGGCTCTGGATGAATGGGCTCGCACAGACACTCCAAACTCTAGACTCTGAGAGGTTGGTTAGCTCAAATTAAACAGGGCTGTTTTTTATTAAAGTGTGTTTGTCATTGTTTTATACATGTAATAAGACACTTGAGGTTGTGCATTATTATGAATTAACTGTGGAGTGCTGTTACACCTCTTTTCCATGATCTATTCACAACAATCCACAACCTCGAGTGTCTGATTACTTTATTAAAGGTGTAATGTGTCGGTGTCCTCGAAATGTAAATGATACGCTCCGTAATATCCAGTGTTTCTGCTGATTCATCCCGACTCTGTGCAGATCGTTTCTTAACTCTTCACACTGTGTGACCGCTTCAGAACTCTGTCGTGTCTTCCATTCATCGTTAAAAAAACATTCACAAAATGCCGCAGAATGTCGTTGTTAGGGGTGAAAATCCACTTCGAATGAACGTATTTCTTTGAACACTCTCAGAGGTCTGGAGAATGTCGTCTGCATTGTGTTGCACTGAATTAAATACATGTTTCAAATAACTTTGTTGGTCCATTTAGAACCAAGCGACTCTCAATCCATGTGGAAGCTGAGGGTTGAGGGCTGCTTTTAAAACAGTGGGATGTTTTGGGGGGATGTTCTCATCTTGCATCAGTACAAATTCACTGGAAATGAAATCCTGTTTTGGTGTTTGTGATGCGTGATGGCCTTCACCACAGTGTTCACCTTGAACTCAGCAGCTGTGTTCTGTAGCCGTCATCTGTTCAGGGAGTCTGAGAGAACACGCAGGCAGCAGTTCATATCAGAACTGACATGCACTGTGGAGCCGTAAACCCTGCAGTGTGTAGCTTGATTTAGGGCGTGTCACCGAGTCTTTATATCGTAACAACGGGAAAATTACGCCAAAATCGAATTCTCCTAATTCTTCACGGGTGTGTTCAACGTGCAGTAACGGTATAACATGCCATTCCCTTTAAGAGCCAGGTGGCGCTCTGACTTGTTTGAGCTCTGACCTGTGGCTTAGTGGTTATCACATTATCCTCTCAGCACTATGGATTCCCGGTTCGAATCCCCATCTGGGTGGAGTTTCCATGTTCTCCCTGTGTCCGCGTGGGTTTTCTCCGGGTTCTCCGGTTTCCTCCCACAGTCCAAAAACATGGATCAAGTCAATTGAGTTCTCCAAATTCCCCCATATAGAGTGTGTTTGAGTGAGTGAGTGTGTGCCCAGCGATAGATTGGCGCCCTGTCCTGGGTGTATCTGCCCAGCACCCGAAACGTTCTCCCCTGGATGGGCATGGGGAACCCCACCGTGACCCTAATAGAGGATTGTTTGAGCTCTGACCTGGACTCAATGCGCTGCTCCATGAGGTTCTCCATTTGAGTGTGAATGGCGAACCCACAGTATAGTGTAGACTGTGGATCTGCATTCTGTGTACTATACTGTGTTCAGCTCTATTCAGCGTTCACTGGTGTTGGAAACGCCTCTGTGATGATGATTCAGCGCCGAGATAGAACCCCATGAACGTCTGACCGTTGACCGTCTGGATATCCGCAAGCAATACGCCAGAAACGTACCAGAACACGCCTCATTTCCAGATGCCACGCCCATTGGGGGGAGATATTCACAAGCAGCGTTGCTATTTAAACGACGCCGGAGTGTACGATATCAGTGAGCATTGCGCAGTGTGTTAGATGAGGACCTAAAATCTCTATTATATAATGAAATTGCTTCTGTTTTGCTTTCTTATGAACCATCAATGTGTTTGGCTGTTGTTACAAAGCAGGATAATTATGTAAAATCCACCTCAAAGCTTTGCAGCAAAGAACAAAGATGATCAAAGAGTCCCGACGCTCATGGACGGTTCTCCCCAGTCACCTGATCTAAACATCCTGCAGCTTTTCTGTTTTTACAACGCTTTGCTTTTCTACCAATTTATTCCTCTTTATTTTCCCATTTCATGTCCAAGAGATGGTCCAGCTTTTCAATGCGTTATAAAGCTCCCCTCGTTCTGCAGTTTGTCTGCAGGGTTCTAAAGAAACGTATAGAATGTACACACTGAAGCCGCTTTTTCGACTCCCTCCCGTGCTGATTCATCAAATAAGCAGTTGGCACTGATGTTATTCCTTATCTTTTCCACACATCCAGTGGTATTGGGCTGAAGGCTGTGGTATCGTGCAGGCACCTGGTACTGAGGTGTTAAATTAAAGATCACATGCATGCAAGCAGGCAGCATCTGACATCCTAAACACAGATGTTCAGTTTTCTAACCCTTACAAGAGTTTGCTGCATGTTCCTTATATACACAGTCGATTCTTGGCTGCGGAGCAATATCTTTTTTTTAATCTTCCTAAGCAGTTTTGCTTTTGAATAAACATAAGCCATCGAGTCCAGACAATTTCAGGCATTTAGGAAATTACAATCAAATTTAAAATGATATAAATAATAAACTGAGTCAATAATTACTCTGTGTAAAAGTGTTCGATTGATGTGCAAACAGATATTTACCACAACACAGAGTTTAATGGTTTCTAGTCCTAACGAGATATGAATCACAGCAGCGTTTTGGGGGAGGAATCTCTGATGACTTTAATCTGCTAGATAAAGAGAAGAAAGGTGTCTGGCTCTTATCTGAGCCGGGGCAATCAGGATATGTATTCCGGTTAAGGCTAAGTGACAATCGGGAGCTGTTTCGGCGTATCAGCATGCTGATCCTGTCTCGCACCGATTACTTTGTCTGGAATGAATAAACCAGGGCAGCGAGCATCAGGGCTTTGTCATGATGCTCTATCTGCCTGATTTTAATGTGATCTTACTTTCCCAACCTGTCTGTCAGTCGCTGTGAGTGTTGAGGAGTTTAAAAAAGGAACGAACAGACGACCTGCAGCAGTCTGACAGCCGCTTCTTCAGGTGAAGCAACGATGCAAATCCCTGGAATCTGATCGAGATCATCTCGCTTTTTCACACTTCCACACAAAGTGGCTCGTTCGGAGGCATCAGAGTTTGGTGAAGTACTAAACGGGAAGGAAAGGAAGAAAGTAACTTCCAAAAAAGTCTTATAAAGTCGGCTGAAATTCCTTTTACGTCAACAGAGGCAATTTTTAAATAAAAAATTATTTTTAAACAACAAGAGATCCGTGGAGCGACACGGTGGCTTAGTGGTTGGCACATTCGCCTCTCAGCACTCATTCCCGGTTCGAATCCCCATCTGGGTGGAGTTTCCATGTTCTCCCCGTGTCCGCGTGGGTTTCCTCCGGGTTCTCCGGTTTCCTCCCACAGCCCAAAAACATGGATCGAGTTCTCCAAATTGCCCCATATAGAGTGTGTGTGTGAGTGAGTTTGTGCCCAGTGATGGATTGGCGCCCTGTTCTGGGTGTATCTGCCCAACGCCCGAAATGTTCCCCCCTGGATGGGCATGGGGAACCCCACCGCGACCCTAATAGAGGATAAAGCGGGAGATAATGAATGAATGAATGAACAAGAGATCCTGCCTGATGAATGTATTCCACCATGTATTGCACCGTTGCAGTGTAACAATGTAACATTGAATCTAGAATTTCATATCAAAAGGAGGAATAGAATCTTATTATGGGATGTTTATTGTAGAGTATATTTATAAGCATTAAATACTTGATTTCAATGTTTTATTTATTTATACAGTGATCTGAAAATGCAGAAAAATGCAGTATAAACAATTTATTAAAAAATCAGCAAAACCAGAATCATTGGAGCAAAACTAACAATATAAGCATCTTATATAAGCAATATATATATATATTATATAATATAAATATATATGTAAATAAACTAAATAAAAACCAAAAAACATAAAATTTGTACAATGCCAATGAAATGAAGTAACATCCAACCAGAAGTTTAAGCTAGAAATTATTTACGTATAAATACAGTAAATCACGAGTATATAACCAAAAAACACAAGCAACTATTTAACAACTATTTTATTCTTTGTTAATAATTCCACCTACTAAAGCACAGCAGCAAAGCTAAAACAACTTAATCAAAGGAAAAAGCACAACAGCTGTAAAATGTAAGCTCGTGACCAAGAACACATTTAATAAAACCAAAATCATACAAATACAAAAGAATAAAAAAGGCAACTCGTATGCATAATATAAGCAAATTTAGAAAACGATATTAGCAAAACAGAACGCACGGCAGCTTGATTAACACAACAAAACCTGACAGTCGTAACATGAAGCGTATCTGTAAACATGACAGCAACACCACAAAAGATAAAAGCAAGCACAACAGCTAATCACAAGCACAATCCTAAAAAGCTGAACAAATTGTATGAGATGAAGTTTTATAATAAGCTACAGCGCCCACCAGGAGCTCAGATCAAAGTACTTTGGTAGTAAACCAGCTGCTATAAAATATTTGTATTATTATTCTGTCTGCCTCACATGCCAGTGTCTCTTCCCCCCTCGCCCCCCACCCCCACCCGCCCCCTATACTGAGCAGATACACAGAGCTAAATGTATGATATTCCTGCAAACACGTCTATTGTTAAGTGACCCAGAAACCAGGCATGGCAACAAGATGTGCATTAAATAAAAACGCTTCCCTGCACCCGATAATGTGGCTGCTTATGGTCGCCGCCTTCCTCTGTCGTTTCATCCTCCAGTCAGCAGAACGCCATCGGTATCGCCCGTAAATCAGTGCTTCAGGTGGAAGGCTCATGTCTTTTCACGCTGTAATAATTGCCCTCCGATGCTGACTTTCCCGCTCCCCTGCCTCATGGAACCTGTAAAACACAAAAATGCTTGTCCTTCAGGACCAGACTTGCTAAATATACCACGCCGTGCTAATCTTTACAGGTGTGTGGATTAAACAGAGAGAGCTAGAAGGCGAGGGCATATCCGGAGGGACGAGCGGGGAAGTCCTCGGCCTGTTATTTGTGTTTTTCTGCCCAGACGTCCCCCGCTGAACATGGAGCATGAGATAAAACGTAAACGTGCTCGGGCGCATCCTTTAACCACACTCGACCTTAAAGCTCGATGCAGAGAAAACAATAGGAGGTGGTGACGGAGAAGCGTAATGATTTCATGAAATGGATCAGACCTGCTTTGAGTGATTGGATATTGTCGCAAAGACTTTCTGTTATCTTAAAAAAATAGTGATACCTTCTTTTTCCTGACTTAAAGACTAAAACTAGATCAGAAACTGCATACGGCCTACTAAAGCTGTAGGCGTGTATGACTTGTATATTCCATTGTCTGCACCAGGTATATTAGTGTGTAAGTGTTCCTCAGATGACCCACTGAACTGCAGCACATCCAGGAGTCTCCATGTTCTCCCCGTGTCCACGTGGGTGTCCTCCCACAGTCCAAAAACATGGATCAAGGTCGATTGAATTTTCCAAATTGCTCCATATAGAGTGTGTGTATGTGAGTGAGTGTGTGCCCAGTGATAGATTGCCCCCCTGTCCTGGGTGTATCTGCCCAGCGCCCGAAACGTTCTCCCCTGGATGGGCATGGGGAACCCCCCCCCCCTGCAACCCTAATATAGGATAAAGCGGAAGATAATGGATGGATGTATAAAGGGGACATACACAGTATTTACTGTAGAACACAAACAGATGCAAACAGGGGAGCGGTAGCTCAGTGGTCAGGGTGTTGGGCTATCAATCTGAAGGTTGGGGGTTCAAATCCCAGGTCCACTGAAGTTACCTGTGTGGGTCCTTGAGCAAGACCCTTAACCCTCATTGCTCCAGGGATGTTGTGATGAACCCTGTGCTCACCTTGTAAGTCGCTTTGGATAAAAGCGTCCAATAAATGACCAAATGTAATGTAATGTAACTTTAAAGCAGAGGTTCAAAGTGACTGATGATTGAGATGATTGAGAACTTTAGTTGGTCCTACACACTTCACTCTGAAATGTCAGTCCAGAACTGACAATAATCAATCCACCACCCAAATTACACCTGTTCTGTGATGCTCCTGACCAACAGAGAACCAACAGGGGACTAACAAAACAAAGCAGACAGATGGACTACAGTCTGGAATTATAAAACTACAAAGTCCATCTATATGTGGGAGAGGTAGCTCAGTGGTCAGGGCGTTGGGCTTTCAATCTGAAGGTTGTGGGTTCAAATCCCAGGTCCACTGAAGTTACCAGTGTGGGTCCTTGAGCAAGACCCTTAACCCTCATTGCTCCAGGGATGTTGTGATGAACCCTGTGCTCACCTTGGAAGTCGCTTTGGATAAAAGCGTCCAATAAATGACCAAATGTAAATGTATATTTTGCCAGTAGGGGGCGGCACATTGGTATAGTGGTTAGAATGTTCACCTTTCAGCGCTGCGGATCCAGGTTCAAATCCCGATCTGGGTGGAGTCTTTATGTTCTCCCTGTGTTCATGTGAGTTTCCTCCGTGTTCTCCGGTTACCTCCCATAATCCAAAAAATTGGATTCAAGGTGAATTGGCTGCTCTAAATTGCCCCATATAGAGTGTGTGTGTGAGTGAATGTGTGCCCAGCGATGGATTGGCGCCCTGTCTTGGGTGTATCTGCCCAGCGCCCAAAACATTCTCCCCTGGATGAGCATGGAGAACCCCCCCGCGACCCTAATAGAGGATAAAGCCGAAGATAATGAGATGAAGTTGATTAGGTTTAGTAAAGCGTCTTCAGTGCCTCAGTCAGATCCTCTGTGTTTCTGCTGTTCATTTATTTTTCACAGCAGAGAAGTGGAACGCATGCAGCAGAACTTCACCTCCACTGTAACCTCGTTTGTTCTACAGAAGAACACATGGAGGATTTTTATTCCAAAAGAGAGATGCAGTTACATGTTAATCACTGGATTCGGTTCCTGTTTACTGGCTCTGTTTCATAAATGATTCTGTTTTTACCAGCTGGAGTTGTTTAATATTAATGGCATCTCAGCTGGACTTCAAATCCAAACCTAAATAGCTGTAAATGGATTGAAATCCATTAGGTGAACAATTTATTCCTGCAGTAGCAGCGAGGGGTCAGTCGTGCTGTTCCGCTCTTTTCTATTCACCAAACTAGGCCACGTTTTCTTCCTTCATGTTATTAAAAACAAACTTTCTGCCATTAATGAGTCAAAAGGCACTTTATTTCTGCATGTTGTAGGTGGAGGATTTTTAATCTTTAGAGAATATCGTTAATCAGGAGAAAAAGGAAGAAACCCCATGTGTTCTTCAGTGCTTTTGTTTTGGGCTGATGAGCAGTGATGCTTAGTGGTTTGACGAACTCGACCAGATGGTCCGAGATCCAGTACCGTCAGTCTGTCAGTCCCTCGATGAAGAAGATCTCCAACCCTGAATTTCTGGGTATTTCTATGTACCTTTGTATCTGTCTCTGGATTCATGGACACTGAAATCATTATACAGTAGATTTTTGCTCCATCGTCTCTTTTTTCCATTTACCATATAGATGCAGTTTGTAGTTTCTGTGTTCTTTGTTTTCCTGGTCCCCTGTTGGTTCTCTGTTCTCTATTGGTTAGGAGTAATTTGGGTGGTGGATTGTTTATTGTCGGTTCTGCAGTCACACTGATGTGGTGAGGGGGTTTTAGTGCAGCAGTGCTGCTGTAGTTTCATTTAAGCATGTTGGGAGAAACTCAAATCCCATGTCCACTGAAGTTACCAGTGTTGGTCCTTGAGCAAGACCCTTAACCCTCATTGCTCCAGGGATGTTGTGATGAACCCTGTGCTTAACCCTCACCTTGTAAGTCGCTTTGGATAAAAGCCTCTGCTAAATGACCAAATGTATAATGTATTTAAACTTTATTGGTAAACAGATGTAAAGCCTCAGTTACCTGCTCAGCCACATGCACAACAACGAAAACTAAAAAGCTCCGCATCACAGAGCCCTCACTGTAGCGGTCATGGGGTTCCTGTCGAACCAGGCACTTCCTTTTGTGGTTTCAATGACAGAAAAGGCTTTTAGCTTTTATTCCTCAGCCTGTACGTGCCGTACGCACATACATTCACACAGCACAGCTTTAGAAAAGAGTCCATCGGGAGAGAACTGAACTACGAGCTAAATGCATCAGTTTAACTGTACAGCGTACCAGTTCCAGGAATATTAAGCAGTCGCCTTCTTTAAATACTTATGAGAGATGTCTAAATTAATCAGGAGAACACTCGAGGAAGTGTGTTATTGCCTGTGAACACATGACAGCTGGGATGTTATTCGTACGACCTCAAGTGCTCTATTGCTTGGGTTTAATGCTCATCTGGAATCAGCGCACTGTTTATATTAATCTGTATTTTATGATTTAAAATAATGTATTATATATCACACAGGGCGGCACGTTGGCTTAGTGGTTTAGCATGTTCTCGTCTCAGCATTAGGGATTCCCGGTTCGAATCCCCATCTGGGTGGAGTTTCCATGTTCTCCCCGTGTCCGCGTGGGTTTCCTCCGGGTTCTCCGGTTTCCTCCCACAGTCCAAAAACATGGATCAAGTCAATTGAATTCTCAAAAAATTGTCCCATATAGAGTGTGTCTGTGTGAGTGAGTGTGTGCCCAGCGATGGATCGGCGCCCTGTCCTGGGTCTGTCTGCCCAGCGCCCGAGATGTTCTCCCCTGGATGGGCATGGGGAACCCCACCGCGACCCTGGTAGAGGATGGAGCGGGAGATAATGAATGAATGAAAAAATAATGTATTATATATCACACAGGGCGGCACGTTGGCTTAGTGGTTTAGCATATTCTTGTCTCAGCATTAGGGATTTCCGGTTTGAATCCCCATCTGGGTAGAGTTTCCATGTTCTCCCCGTGTCCGCGTGGGTTTCCTCCGGGTTCTCCGGTTTCCTCCCACAGTCCAAAAACATTGATCAAGTCAATTGAGTTCTCCAAATTGCCCCATACAGAGTGTGTATGTGTCTGTGTGAGTGAGTGTGTGCCCAGTGATGGATTGGCGCCCTGTCCTGGGTCTATCTGCCCAGCGCCCGAAACGTTCTTCCCTGGATGGGCATGGGGAACACCACCGCGACCCTAATATAGGATAAAGCGGAAGATAATGGATGGATGGATATATCACACATTGATACGAATGTGATGCGCTCAGAGGTGTGTCAATATGGTAATGTCATGGCTGCACAAACGACTCAGCCAATCAGATTTAGGGACTGGAACAACCCATTTTATAAACCATTAAAACCATATTAAGTGTTCCGCACAGTGGTAGAGCAGTCAGCTCCTCCACCTTACAGCAACAAGGTGCCGGGTTCGAATCTGAATGTTGTGGGTTCAAATCTCAGGTCCACTTAGTTCAACTTAGTTTAAATGACCTGCATTGTGATGTTGCTGATGATAATTGTGATAATGATCCAATAAATGCTATGTTGCCATGCCGACATTACAATCTAAGATAGATAAGGCTCCTTGTTGGATCGATGTGATTACTTTTAATTACACCAGTGATCATTATTCACGACGGATGGTGCGAGATTGTCACACAGCACTCTGCTCTGGTTCCAACACCTGCATAGTGACATTGAAACCAATGTGTCAGCGAAGTGATATCATTTTGGCGTGCTAAGATCGCGAGGTCGGAACTAATTGTTGTATAAATTCAGTTAAATTAGCATCTACATGAGCAGAATCTTCTGACATGTTGACATGACGACGCTGTTGCTGAGGAGTTGGGAAGGATGGGGACGGGTAGTGAACAATGCGATAAGTATCCGTATAATCACACGTCTTCCAACAACCGAGCATCTGGAAATAGAATCACACACAATAACAAAGACGCTGTAATTCTTAATTATTGAGGTGGTTTGACCAACGCTAGACCTCAGGGTTCCCACATTCATTCATTATCTCCTGCTTTATCCTCTATTAGGGTCGCGGTGGGGTTCCCCATTCCCATCCAAGGGAGAACATTTCGGGCGCCCGGCAGATACACCCAGGACAGGGCGCCAATCTATCGCTGGGCACACACTCACTCACACAGACACACGCTACATGGGGCAATTTGGAGAACTCAATTGACTTGATCCATGTTTTTGGACTGTGGGAGGAAACCGGAGAACCCGGAGGAAACCCACACGGACACGGGGAGAACATGGAAACTCCACCCTGATGGGGATTCGAACCGGGAATCCCTAGTGCTGAGAGGTGAACGTGCTAACCACTAAGCCACCGTGCCGCCTGCTTGGTCTTGTCTTGTGAAATAAAAAATCCATGCTGCGTCTCATTTCACTCAAAAGTTATTAGAAATCAGATTGATTCCTACTTATGAGCAACGATACAATACATAATAATTACCAGCATCCCTAAATCTGATTGGCTGAGCTGTTAGTTCAGCCGTGTCATTATTGACAATAACACACCTCTAAGCACTTTGCATTCGTATCAGTGTGTGATATACAATACATTATTTTAAATCATAAAATACAGATTAATATAAACAGCAAGACGATTCCTAAAGAGCACTAAACCTGTTACGGCTGTTGTTTATAAACTGTGTTCTGTGTTTTGGCCACTAGAGGGCATTTTTAAACACATTTATGAATCAAGCCTTGTTTTTTATTACACTTTTTAGACACATCATATTGATTTAATGTCACTTTCTATTATAAAGCTTTATGATATATTTCTAAAACACTACTTGATTGTGATAATGAACATTTATTTACATTAATAGAGCCTGAAAACTGATGTTATGAAGTGTTGGGAATGCTATATAAAGCTTTATGAATGCACTCGTTGCTGTTGAGCGAATCCGGCTCTATTTTCTACTTATTTACAACAAAGTGCCACCGTGTGTGCTGCATCAGGGCCATTAGTGAGTGTGACGGTTTAAACACTACAGTCCTCTGAGACAACATGCCAAGCAACCATCCCCCAGCAGGCGTGCACCCCCCTCCCCCCGCCGCACCCCCACACACACTTCCTACACGTATCGAAAACGTATAAAGACCCTGACTTTTGTCTGACCCCCCTTTCATTTTTTTTCCAGTTCTCATCGCTTTCTTTTATTTGAACTGGTTCAGTCCAAGCGCTGAAATGTGATGGGGGGGGGATGGGGGGGGGGTGGCACGAGGAAAAGTGATGCTGGCTCTCATGGGAGAACAGATGAACTGTAGGCAAGTGTTCTCTTTAAAAGCACAGGAGCATGACCTGGTTTTGAGCTACAAGCTTCCTGTGTGTCATGCCAAGTGCGAGCCGGGGGTGAACGTCTTCGCTCTCTTTTCAGGGTCTTTTTTTTTTTTGGCAGGGTCTGCAAAAGCAACCTAATCTCAAAGAGTACCATCTTTACAAGCTGAGAGGGATATGCAGGTAGAGCGTCATTAAAGGTTTAAAGCTACACAACACAGCATTATGTTTAATTGAATATTCTGTAAATTTCATATTAATTACATTTCATATTAAAGCTTCTTTTAAATGAATTGTTTGGCATGTTTAGGATACTGAATTATCACAAAGTCACGGAAACCTTTTGAAAAAGTTTGGTACATGACAAAATAAAAGACAAAAGAGACAGGTAACATGTAAACAACCCAAAAACAATTAATAGAATTATATAATGTTTATTTTAATAGATGTCCCTCAAAAAGCTAATTAGTTTTAAATAAACAAAAATCCATCCATCATCATCTTCCTCTTTATTCCATTCTAGCTGCGCGCAGGAGGGCTGGGGGGGGGTTCCCCATGCCCATACACGGGAGAACATTTAGGGTGCTGGGCTGATACACCCAGGACAGGACACCAATCTATCGCTGGGCAAACACTCACATGCACAGCCAACACTCAATAGAGGCAATTTGGAGCAGCCAGTTCACCTTGAATCCATGTTTTGGAACCTGGGCCTTTCTTGCTGTGACGCGGGGCAGTTATAGGCTTGTGGTTAAGAACACTAGTCTGCGACCTAAAGATTCCCGGTTCGATTTCTGGCCTCACCAAGTACTCTGGCAGAACTTCCATTGAGCAAACTCCAAATGCCCCCGGGGCGCCATGTTCAGAGCTGCCCACCGCTCCGGGCAAGTATGCTCACTTCACTCAGTGTGTGTGTGTGTGTGTGTGTGTGTGTGTGTGTGTGTGTGTTTAACTGCATGGATGGGTTAAATGTTGACAGCATTCTCGTCTGTGTGTAAGTACAGTAAGCAAAATAGTTCAGTTGAACTGTAAGCCGCTGACCGCTGCACCGCTGTCCTGCCGTTGCAGCACAGACGTACACTGAACAGTGAATCAACCCTCAGAAGTTTATACATTTAAAAAAAAACTCATATTTGGTACTGTGGTTCTTCTAACCCAATAACAGGACAGTAAGTTGACTGTAACCCGACGACGGCGTTGACGATGTGCATCTCTGATTTAAGTGATTCCTCTCTTTGAAAGTTGCCTTTTTTATTTCCTCTGTGAGATAAAGCTTATCCGGTTACCGTCGCTGTAGCCACACACACATTCAGACATCAAGCCTTTCAGTGCCAGAGAGATCAGAGATCTTGGCTCACAGTTTCACTTTTCCGCATCAGCAAACACTGCTAATGCAAAGCAGCCTCATGCGCTTTCCAACCCAAAGGTTCCAGGAACTTTTTTTGAGAGGAATCATCCCCTGGAGAGTTTCTAACAGAACTATGTACACTGGCTTTTTTAGTTCATGTTCACACTGCACTTGGGTTTTTCTTACAGATGCATTTTGGTTGCCGGATGCTTAATGTAGCAAATCACAATAAAATTCTAATGAGGATTCACAGGTTACCTCAGACACATCACGTCATCATGTTTCAGGTGGTGAGGCTACCTATTGAAACTCACCCAAACGTGCCTTTATGGATTCTTCTTTGTGCATTATTCCTATCCCAGCAGTGTCACTGAGGTGTCTAAATGAAGCAGCACTGCTGCACTAAAACCCCCCTCCCCACATCAGTGTTAAGGAATCGGTCATCATTACCCAGCCAATGTGTTTTCTTATTCATATGATTTACCACAAGGTGGCAATACAAGGATTTACTGCTAATAAAGAGGCGCCAGGTCGTAATGCAGCATATGACACACGTTATAGTTAAAAAGAGATGGAAATATGACTCCACGTCAAAATAATGACGGTAAAATCTAAGAACTTAAATAAAAATGGCAATAAATTTAAATCAATAGGTTCATTTAAAGAAAGTAAAATAGAAAGGTTAAAAAAGTTGAAGAAGTTGCACTTGTTTTTGCAGCTACAGAGTTTTAATCAGTTATGCAGAAGCCCTGTAGCTTTGCTGAGGGATGTATTGGCCACGGGTGTTAAGTTTTACGCAGCTTGCAAAAAAAAAGTATGCCGATCCATATCTTAAGGTAGTTTGTTCATTTTTGCTGTTGCTTTAAATTTGTAGTTCTATTTAGTTTAAGTGAGAGATTTGCATACGATGCAGGTTTCGGGAAATGAGGAGGTCTGTAAAGGTAGTTGTTGAAGCTGTAACCTTCCTGTAAGGCCTCAGGTGGTAAGTGATTGCACGGGGCAGAAGCTGCTGCTGTTTCAGTGCCGGCTGTCGGGTCAGAAATCATTTTAATGTGATGTTTAATCGTTTAAGTAACAATGCTTATTAATCAAATGGACACGTTTTATGATACGACAGCAGCATATTTATAAACACTGACCATAAAGAAAGTAAGCATGAGTAAAAAGCTGCTGAAGCTGCAGCCCTGTGTTTATTGCACAGACGATTAAACTTTAAAACGCTGGGCGGATTGTTTGCCGTGCGATTTCAGGACTCGCCGCATCGCCACCAAACTATATAACTAGATATGATCTTATAAATGATCAGATCGTCGCTTGGGCTTGGGTGCGCCATGTCTGAAACCATCGTTGTGGCATCATACTTGAATTATTGTGCACTTACAGTAATCACGTTGAGGCTGCTGGATGCTGCGCCGCTGAACTATACACCAATCTCATGTTCCTTTTTCTTAATATGAAGCTGGTTGCTGTTTTGCTGTTTTGTTTTTTTTCCTGTCTCGGTCTCTCGCTTAGACGTCAACGGCAACGTCCGTCAGATTTAGGAGCCGGCAGTGTGTCTCTCGAGTCATTTGTGTTTGCTGTGGTAGTGCGATGCCCCCGGCTGCTGAGGAATTTCAGCTCGGGTGTTAATTACAGGTGGCAGGTCCAGGCTAGCGGATCCTCCGTCAGAGGTTCGACAAGAGCCTGGAATTCAAAAGCAGTGAGCTCATTGCTCGACGAGGTCAAAACAGAAACAGCCCCTCCAGGTTTACATTTTTCTAATAAAAATGGGTCATTAAGAAGATGGCAGGAAGTCATTTTTCTTCCAGTTTGCACTGTGCTGATCTGTTATGGTCTTATTCATTAGATCATAATTACATCAAGGTATTATACACAGATTACAGGCATCGCACATCACACGTTCCACTCAACGACACCTTCTCCACCACTACATGCACGTTTGCAGATTTATGATGAATTTTCCTCTGTTTCTCCTCAACATCAGCCCATCTTCTGGTGTTGGATTTCTAGTTTCTGCAGTGGAAAAAATTATAATAAAGGGGGGGGGCAGCATCATATGACTATCAGGTTTGATAATTTTACAGTGTAGCTGGTTTTCTTCATAACTACTGACTTGTGGTGTTCTCATTTGTAAGTCGCTTTGAATAAAAGCGTCGGCTGAATGACTAAATGTAAAGGTATGTAAATGGAAAATAAATAGTAAGTGTTAACACACCCTCTGGATGTAGCGCTGATCTGGGGTCAGTGCAGTTGGTCAGGTCTGGCTTCTGCACCTGAATATACTGAACCACCAGGTTCTACCATCAATGCATCTGTACATCTCAGACGATGTCAGGATTTGTTGAGCTCAAATTGTGAGAGAGTGGTTCAGGGCGCATGAGACATGTCTCACACGAGGATCGTCCACCACAGAGTCCAGACCTGAACCCCATGGTGAATCTTTGGGATGTGCTGGAGGAGACTCTGCAGTGGTCCACATCTCCATCATCAATACAAGACCTTGGGAAAACAATTAAAGCAACTCTGGACAAAAATAAATGTAGTGACTGCAGAGGCTTGTGGAGACGACTGTCATCAAAGCTAAAAGCGGTCAAACCAAATATTAAAGTGGGGGGATTATGATCCGGTTTACATTACTTCAGTGTAGCTGGTTCCTCCTTAAATACTGACTTATTAAGTCACTTTGAATTAAAGCATCTGCTAAATGACTAAATGTAACGTTATGAGTATAAAACGTGGTGACGCTATCTAGACCTACAGTACACAGTTCTTTAAAACCGCCAACAAACGTATCCAAACACACAAGTTGACTTTCCTTAGAAATAAACAGGCGAGACCCCGGTGGGCAACTGGAAACGAGTTAGATCTTTTTGGACTGTGGGAGGAAAACCGGAGAACCCGGAGGAAACCCACGCAGACACGGGGAGAACATGGAAACTCCAGCCAGATGGGGATTCGAACCGGGAATCCCTAGCGCTGAGAGGCGAACGTGCTAACCACTAAGCCACCGTGTCGCCTTGTGTTATTTAGTGATGGGATTATATGTTTTTATTCTGTAATTTAATTAATTCATTCATTCATTATCTTCCGCTTTATCCTATATTAGGGTCGCGGTGGGGTTCCCCATGCCCATCCAGGGGAGAACGTTTCGAGCGCTGGGCAGATAGACCCAGGACAGGACGCCAATCTATCACTGGGCACACACTAACTCACACCGACATGCACGCATACACACTCTATATGGGGCAATTTGGAGAACTCAATTGACTTGATCCATGTTTTTGGACTGTGGGAGGAAACTGGAGAACCCGGAGGAAACCCACGCAGACACGGGGAGAACATGGAAACTCCACCCAGATGGGGATTCAAACCGGGAATCTCTAGTGCTGAGTGGAGAACATGCCAACCACTAAGCCATCGTGCCGCCTTGTAATTTAATTAATGTCCTTAATATTCTTGTTCATTACAGAAGTCAGGGTGGGGTGTGTGTGATTTGTTGTGATTGTTACACACTTGAATGTTTAAAACACACTGTCTGTTCCTTCAGCACCTGTGTTTTATTTCGGGGACATGGAGTACCATGTGGATGAGAGTGATGGCTACGTGGAGGTTCGAGTTTGGAGAACCGGGAGTGACGTTTCCAAAACCGGAACTGTTACGGTGCGCTCTCGGAAAACGGACCCCGTTTCAGCAGAAGGTATGTGACTGCAGTTTGGTTCCACCAGTATGTATGTAGTGGGTCTGTAGTCTGTAGGTTGCTGAACTCACAATGTTATTTAAATCCACTGCTCTGGTTTACATAATCCAACGTTCTGCACACTGTATTTCATTTGGTTTTTTTAAATATATTTTCAAACAACATACGCATGAGATTCCAGAAAGGAAGCTCAGTGACATTGAGATTCAAGTTCAAGTAATTTATTTCTGTCGCGCTTTTTACAACAGTACATCGTCACAAAGCAGCTTTACAGAATGAAAAGCCTTTAAACCCCCAAAGAGCAAGCCGAAGCGACAGTGGCAAGACAAAACTCCCTGTTATTTTGTTATTTTAAGGAAGAAACCTTGGGAGGACCAAGACTCAGTGGGGAGACTCGTCCTCCTTGAGCGTCCAGGCAGCATCAATAGTGTAGGACACTAATGTACAGAATGTGTTGAGATCAGGTGACTATATTTACCAAATGGAAAAGCTCTAACAACTGGAAAACTATATGAAGTCAATTAAGGGTGTCCTGCAGGACCGCCAGTCCAATTAATATCCAGGTTCCAGTCAGTATTCGTCATAGCCGCAGTGCTTTGGCAGAGCCGTGGATGAAGAGCAAAAAATAATGCAACTCTGGACAAAAATAAATGAAGTGACGTTGCAGAAGTGAGTGCGTACTGTAATTAAATCTAAAGGCGGTCCAACTAAATATTACAGTGTGAGACCTTTTTTTGGCCATGCAGTGTATTATTGATTTGTTATTGGCTGAGTCAGCAAGCTTTACCCACAACACAAACATTTTAGGAAATCAAAGGTAAAGCTACTTAATCGCATCTCATTACCTCCCGCTTAATCGTCTGCTAAGGTTGTGGAGGGTTCCTCATGTTCATCCAGGGGAGAACTTATCAGGCAGCACACATCACTGGGCATGCATTCATTCATTCATTCATTATCTCCTGCTTTATCTCCTATTAGGGTCGCGGTGGGGTTCCCCATGCCCATCCAGGGGAGAACGTCTCGGGCGCTGGGCAGATACACCCAGGACAGGGTGCCAATCCATCGCTGGGCACACACTCGAAAAACCACTCATATGGGGCATGGATTCAATGACTTGATCCATGTTTTTGGACTGTGGGAGGAAACCGGAGAACCCGGAGGAAACCCACGCAGACACGGGGAGAACATGGAAACTCCACCCAGATGGGGATTCGAACCGGGAATGCCTAGCGCTGAGAGGAGAACATGCTAACCACTAAGCCACCATGCCGCCACTGGGCATACAGACACACACAAAAATACATGGGCTATTGGGCAATTAAGTTGAGCCAATTCACCTTGAATAAATTTTTTTGGACTGTAGAAGGAAACCGGCGAACCCTAGGGAGAAAATGCAAACTCCATGCAGATCTGGATTGGAACCTGGATCCCCGGCGCAGAGAGGTGGAAGTGCTAACCACTATGCCCCCCCCCCCCCCCCCCCCCCCGTGCCACATGTCATTTTTAGATGAATCAGTTTTTGACAGATAAAAAAAAAAAGACTAAAGTTAATTGAGGTTTGGCCCATTTTTCTTTTTGCACAATGTTTGCTGTAATAAGCAGCTGTATCTGGGAATAATGTTGCACGCAGGAAAATGACAGGAACACTTTCAAAGGCATAGGAGATGTTGCACTCGGGAGTTTGTCTGTTCAGACTCTAAAAAAAAAAAATCAGTTTAAACAGAAATGTCAGTCTCCTTTATATATTTTATATGATATAGAGTGACTGTGGGTCTTATTTTAGTAATACCCAATAGAAACACACTTGTAGTTTTCTTTTTTTTTTTTTTTTACAAATATTTTATTAAACATCTTGTCTGAAAGTGTCTTTATACTCCACCCCCCCTCCCACCCACCCGACACCCGTCTCTCTTTTTATCACTGTGTCTGGCTCTGAACTTGTTCAGCTTCTGTCTATCTTCCCTCTCAATAGAGTCAATATTACCACTGCAATATCTAATCTCAAGCTTTTCAACCAAGCGTGCACACACACACACACACACACACACACACACACACACACACACGCACACACACGCACACACACGCACACACACACAGAGGGCTCATACAGAACAGAAAAAGGGAGTTGAGCGTACACTGTCAACAGCACCAGCGTGAGATGAGCAAATGAATAAGTTAGCTACAAGTTCAAAGCCGCAGCGATCACGTAGCAGAGGAGATGCAGCCGACTGCCAAAACGTTTCTTTCACCGTTTTTCTAATACGTTTTACAAATTATAAATTGCAATCCACATTTGAATCACAGAAGTCAAAAATAATAAAGCCAGAGGGTTTTTGTTGTAGACGTGTGAATAGAAACAGGAACATCTGCAAACGTTTGTAGACACCAGAGAAGGTTTGAAGTCCCATCATGTGCTCGTATGTTCTCGAGGACAGTGGCGTCAAATTCATTTAGAGGTCCATTTAAACCAAATTGTGTTATTTAAACAATAAAATGTTGGGATAGTCGGTCGCACTGCACCAATAGAATAGCAAGTCAGACCGCACCAGGCTCTTAAAGGGAACGGCACGTCACACCCTGATTGGTTTATTGGATGTGACGCCCAAAACACACCTGTGAATCACATCGTCACGGTAGCAAAGACACAAAACCAAGCTGTGAGGTGCGCGAATGACGGCTTGGTAAAGATTCACAGTCCTGAAGAGTATGTATGTCACACAGTATAGAGAACACACACATAATTTCGACTAAGAAACTTGTACTGTTGTAACGGGGTGGGTACTGAATTAGAACCAGAGGCAGGATTTCTCAGGCTCAGGAAAGGATTTTATCAACACATTATGTAAAATTCATTTTAATATTCTTTTGGCCGATGGTATCTGCCATGGCCTCGTTACATGGCTAGGTTTTATATGGTTTGGAATAGACCCTCAACCCTTATTGCTCCAGGGGTGCTGTGTGGAGAACCCTGGGTTCTGACCCCAACCGTCAAGTTGGGATACCTGTAAGTCGCTTTGGATGAAAGCATCAGCTAATTGACCTTACGTCACCGTAAGACTGTATGACAGCATTTAGTGTTTATTGTGTAGTGTAGTGTATATCAGTATATCTTGAGTGGATTCTTCCCTCCTTCCCGTTAGATTGCAGGGGCCTCGTCTTTAGTTCACCTCACAGATTCTTAATTAGATTCAGGTCTGGGTTCTGACTGGTTCATCCTAATGCTTTAATTTTCCTCTGGCAAAGTCTTTTTCCGTTGATGTAGGGTTATGGGTATTGGGTATTGACGTGCCAAAAGGTGGAATTAGTCTTCTTTGTCTTTATACTAACGGCTTTTTGGGTTTGCGCCAAAGTGGATTGATATGTACGTCGTTATTTATGAACTGTGTCTCCACCTTGACTAAAGCTCCAGTCTGTTAACTCATTTTCACTTAGAAAATCAATAAAGCATCATTTAGTCCAGCCATTTGCAGTCTCTCACACTTTCTTTCACACACTCTCTCTCTTTTTCTTACACACACACACACACACACACACACACACACACACACACTAGAGTTGCCAGTGCCGTCTCACTGGCGTTCGTCTCTGTCACAGAAAGTACATCAGCAGTGCTGCCTTCACACATCTGTCATGCTGAGCCTTAAATCATCTCATTCCTTCATCAACACAAAAACTGCTTCAACTCTATGTGCTATAAAATTCTCAAAGTGTCTTTAACAAGATTTAATTTATGTTTAGAAAAACAAATTTTAAGAAGCCTGGAAGTTAGTGTTAGGATTTGTTTCCTCTATCTGTAAAGCTGGAGCTTCTCATGGGTGCCGGAGAGTGTAATGCTGATTAATGACTCTGTCTGATGTATGATTTTATATTACAATGTAAAGAATAATAAAAATATAACACACAAGATAATGATCATTTTTCATACTTGTACCTCTAATGATGCCAGAAACAGGACTGTAGTTATTACACTGCAGAGCCAAAAGTAAAGAGACACCCCACCTCCTTTAATCATCGAGAATATTCATTTATTCATCTTTGATTAGAATTACAGGAGGGACGCTGGTCCCCATCCTAATGCACATTGGGGAAACCACCCAGGACTGTTTGCCAGTCCATCATAGAGCAAGCTCACAAACACATTTGCACTCATATCAGTAGGAAACTAGAGCTCTTAAACATCCAGACACAGGGAGAAGATGCAAAAGTAACCCAGATCTTGCTGCCCATATGATGTTTAGTGTTATTAATTATAGAAGAGGAAGCAGGTGTCTGTTAGTTACATTAATTCATTTATTCATTCATTATCTCCCGCTTTATCCTCTATTAGGGTCGCGGTGGGGTTCCCCATGCCCATCCAGAGGAGAACGTTTCAGGC